>CDFI01106920.1:68091-85670 GCA_000826405.1 Acanthamoeba divionensis | reverse complement strand
GGGGGGGGGGTGCGACAGAGAGGAGGCCCAGGACGTTCCCATTCTCAATTTCCCGACGGACATGTACAAGGTCTGGTGGCACCTGTTTTACGAGGCCATGGACACCTATGAGGGTCTCACTGTTTGGTGGGACACCTGGAGCAAGACGGAACATAAGAGGGAGTAGTAGTAACACACACACACACACACACACACACACACACACACACACACGATCTCGCGAGATGATGATGATCGCAACACAACACAACACAACACAAACTGGAGATACTTTCTCTCTCTCTCTCTCTGCTCTCTTTTTTTCTTTTTATTTATTTATTTGTGTGCAGCTGGTGGCCCTCCCTCGTTTCTCTCTCTCTCTTTCTCGTCTGGGGAGGGCCACCAGCTCCCCACATTACCATTTGGATGTAAAGATTTCTTTTCCCCCCTCTGAAACAAAACAAAAATAATAAAATAATTTCTGCTCTGCTCTGCTTCAAGCCCAGTTCAAACATGAGGAGAGGGAGAGATGGATAGCCATAAGCCTTGGCACAGTGACCGTGGGCTCGAGAGAGAGAGAGAGAGAGAGAGATGTTGACCAAGAATTGGTTTGGTACGAGACAAGAGAGACAACAAGTCAACAATCAATCAACCAATGAAGAAGACTAATAATAATACAACTGTGGCTTGCCGTTTGGAGAGAATTCCTCTCAGAGAGAAGAGAGAACCCATGGTCATGGTGTAGTCCACTTTTGTTGAAATAGCAGAGAGAGAGAGCTAACATAAGAGATGTAAATGGTCCAAGTCAGGCAACGAAGAGAAGAAATGCATGGCTCCTCTCTCCTAAACAGAAAGGACAACCACCTTCTAATATATTGTTGTGTGTGCATGCAACAGAAATTTCAAACAATAATTTCGTTGCAGTTAGTCTATTCCAGCAAGGTCTGCAGCGTTTTCGTTGCTGCTAGCAGAGATCTCTTGTCCTTCTCCTTCAGCAGAGCTCTGTTGTTGTTGTTGTTGATCCTCCTCTTTGTCTTCGTGAAGTTCCACTATCTTTGGTTCTACAGGCGTGGTGGGCGAGAAGCGTCCTCCTGTGGCGGCTGTTGTTCCTTTGTTGCCACAGGTCTGCTTGTGCATTGGCCAGTCTGATGCCTGGCACTGCCTAGAGCAGTAGGGGACGGCTTTGCCCACACGCCTGCAAAATGAACACACCTAGATGGACAACAACGAAGGGTCTTTGAGAAACAGATGTTAGTGACCGTAATGTGGTTCTGACAGACGAACCTGGAAAGGCTGTTCTTTGGATTCTATCGTTTGACACTTGGCATTTGCACAGATCCTGGCAGGCAGTGGAGCTTCCTTGAATAGGGCCTGATTGCCTTGATTTGTTTCCTTGAGAAGTGCATGCATACAGGGTAAGTATATAAATGTTGAAAATTTTGTCTTGTTCACACGACGAGACAAGAACAACCAACAAGTGGTGACTTTTTGAGGGAAGAGTGTGGTAATGTACAAACCTTGAGTGGAGCCAAGAGAGAGGTTGCAGGGGCCAAGTCTTCGAAGGGCGTGCCCAAGACATCAGACACGACCTTTGCCACAAAGGTAAGCAGCACAAACCTTCGGCTCACTGTGATCATCTCGGCCATGGCCTTCCTTTCTGTTTCCTTGAGAGACTTGTTGTTGGCTAATATCTGGTGGGCAAAGCTATCGGGCACGCTGCTGGGATCCCGCAGACACCTGCTGAGCAGTCGGTCGAAAGTAGCTATGTCACTCGAGGCCTCATCACCTCGTTGGGCTAGATCTTCCACATTGAGCTCAGGACAGTATAGCACAGCAGAGGAGTAAGAACCACTAGCCATTGTGATTAAGAAGTTTCGAGCGCTGCTCAGATGGTTTCGTCGATCCTCTCTTGTCAATGTATCATTCCACTTGTCCGTAAACTCGTCTGATCTCTGTTGCCAGTACTGGTTTAGAAGGTCTCTCCCTTTGTCAGCAGACTTTTCGAGAAAGTGCAGTTCATTCTTTGCTCCCATCTTTTTCCTAACCATATAAATGAATAATAATGCACTTAAGAAGAAGTAACTATGCGTATGTGCGTATGTGTATCAGCTGGAATTTACTTACTCCTGTTTATTGCTGTCTGCTTTCTGAGAGGAAAAAATTTTCATATTCTGTAGAAGATCAGTTACTTGTTCATTCTCTATTTCAGTTGATTCAATTCCCTCCTTTGGAGCTCCATCACTGTTGCTGGGTTGTCTTTGTTGTCCTTCTTGTTGTTTATGTTTCATTCTTTCCCATAGTTCCTTTACAGCCTTATCATCTTTTACTTTCGATTCCTGTTGTTGTTGGTGTTGAAAGAATGATGTTGGATGCCAATTCTCTATAGTATGTAGACGAAGGAAGATACCATTTGCATTTGTTTCAACTGCTGAAGATAATTGTTCATATACTGTCCTTGAAGAGCATTGTCATAGATGTCCAAGAAGCGAAGGAAATAGAGCAGCAGTTGTGGCAAGAAATATTTACCACACTTCTCTCTGTCATAGTCAGGCCCTAAACAAAACTATAATGACACAAGTAGGATTAATTGCATAGCTTAGTTAGAATCCCTCTCTCTGCTCTGCTGCTTTTAAGGCAATTACCTCACTAAAAAAGTGCATCTTTTCAAGTGCAAAGTCTTTGCTAAACAGCTGGTCTAATGGAACTGGATCGCTTTCCATCGTTGACAAAACCTGAAAGCCAACATGTTTAGTGTGAGAGGAATCAAGAGCATAGCTCTGAGGGGAGACAACCTCCATGTAGGCTGTGAGGGCTTGAAATAAGAGGTCTTTGGTAAGCTTGGAGTCGAGGATCTCGTAGGCAGCCAGCAGCGTCTTCTGGTTGTAGTCAGGTGGGATCTGTGCTTTAAGGTGGTTATACTGCAGCACCAGGGCAGAGGCGTTGGAGGCCACCTTCAGCAATGTGGGCTCGTCCAGAAGGCCACGCAGCATGGCCTCAAAGTTGGCCGCGTGTTCCTCCCAATAAGCAACAGTATATCCATAGTTCCTCACAAACCCCTCTTTAATATTCGGCACACGAACACTGAATCAGTGTTGATCAGTGGTGATGTGCATTAATTAATTAATCACGAAATTGGAGATTATGGCGAGAGAAGAGGAACATGGAGATCAAGACTAGTGCATGGGGCCACTTGCTCATGTGTCTCCTTAGACAGCTTACCTGAGTCCAGCCGAGAGAGAACACTCATGTCTGTCTGTCTGAACACCCACTGCGATGATGAAGGGTGATTAAATGTCGACTAAGGCATTTTAAGAATATCCGTTAAATTCTAGAAATGATTAAAAAAGTTTAAGATACAATTTAACTCTTTATTTCTGTGAAACACTTCTTCACAAGAAAACAGAACAACAAAACAAAGTTTAATTCTCTCTCTAAAGTGACCTCCACACACCCCTTAATTGTTGTTGTCAAGATGGATTACAACAGCCCAGATGATTGCGTTGTTTTGTCTTTCCCTCCTGCCCCAGAAGATGCCTCTCTTCTTCCCCTTTATGAAGAATTAAAAGCCTTTGCAGACGATCCTGTGCAGCTGCACAGAGAGTTTGAGAAACTCAGCAAAAATGAAAGGAGATATGTGCACTCGCTTGCATCAGAGACACATGCAGAGGGAAGGAAACAGAGGTTGGTTCACTATTCTTCTGGCAAACGCAGAGAGAGGAGACTCATGGTGCTGAAAGACCCCCGCCCACTGTCACAAGCCATCTATGATACCTCACCTGAGATTGCAGACTGGCGGCTCTGTACTAATGCCCTTTCCTGTTTCCTTTCAAAAGGCTTCTCAATCCCCTTTTTCTTCTCTTGTTAGCTCTTTCACTTGCTTATTCTGTCTCCTTTCTTGTTTGTTGCAGTGGAACAGAAAGACCTCACAGTGAGCCAACAACACTTGGCAGAGAACAATTCACTCGTGGTTGTGTCATATAATGTATTGATGGACGATGTGGAAGGCCTCTATGACCTGTCTGACATGATCTACACACAACAAAGGATGCCAGCCCTTTTGCATATATTGAAAGAAACAAAGGCTCACATAATTGCCTTGCAGGAAGTGACACCAGACTTCTTTCTCAAGCTGAAGCAGGAAGAGTGGGCCAGGCAGCATTATTACATATCTGATATCAGTGGCAACTCAGTGAAACCCGTGGGCAACCTATTGCTCTCTAGATTCCCATTTGATTCTCTTGAGCAGAGAAGTTACATTCACTATGGAAGAGCTAAGACACTACTGCTAGGGCACATATCTTCACTCAATGGAAGACGGCTTTCCATTGCAGCTGTGCACCTCAAGGCAGGAACTGCGGTTAGTAATTGCAAAATGAGGAGCATTAACACTAAAGAGGATCAATATAATCACTGACATTAGTGTTGTATGCATGTTCCTCTTTGTTTGCTTCTGGAAACATAGTTTGGGGATATCAGAAAGATGCAGATAGAACAAACAATAGAGATGCAACAGCGTCTAAACTGTGATGACAATCTTCTGTTAGGGGACTTCAACATGAGGTAATACAAAAAATCATTATACAAATGTGAATTGAAAGCCTCCAATGTATATAATGTTTGTTTTTCAAATTATGATAATGGCTAGGGACGTTGACAAAGAGAAGAATGAAATGCTTCAACAATTCTATGTGGATCTGTGGGAGGCAGCAAATGGTCCAACATATATTGAAGGCAATGAGGGTTTCACTTTTAATTTGGAGCAGAATCCAATGAGCAAGGCGATCTCAGACTGTGTACGCATCAAGAAGAAAGAAAAGGAGCTGCAAAACAGTACCAAAACAGGTCTCCAAACAGAAGAAAGAACAATGGGTTTGTGTTCTCTTTATGTTACTTAGATCTTGCTCTCCACCTCTTTCTCAAATAATTACTATCCTTTTATCACAGGCCACAGCAGTAGGTTTGATAGGATATGCATGAGATCTTCTCTTCCCATTATCAAGGCCACAGAAGAGGAAGAACATATCAGGGTAGAAGACCTGGCTCAAGAACAGATGGAATCAAAGGCTGTCTACCATGGTTGGCATATTGTAAACATGCAAATGATTGGAACTGAAAGTATCTATCTCTCTCCCAAGCAAGAACCAATATTTCCATCAGATCATTATGGGCTGATGGCCACTCTGCGATTACTTTGAAAGAAGCAAATGTGAACATAAGTACTTCTTTATTGCTGATATCATGAAAGCAACTCAGACAAAAAGGAGGGAGGTAGAGAAGAGAAATGCCTTTAGTGCACTAAAATGCCAAATTCAATCCTCCCTCCAGGAATTCCCACCAGGCTCCCTCTTCTCTCACTAGGTTTGGTCCTTCCTTCTAACCTATTCATTAACAATCTTGGCCTTGTGGATGCCCAAGAGGTCTACGCTTTGTACCAAGTCTCTCGCGTTGCTCAAAATTAGTTCCTTGGCGTCCTCCCAGTCTATCTCGTCGTCTTTGATAATCACTCCAATGTTCAGCCTGTTGATACCAAAGCCAACATCCTCCTTTTGTGCTGTTTATTCACATATACAAAATGTTAGGCATATAATTCCTTTTAAACAGAAAGTGAAAGAGATATCTTACCCACAGTCCATTCATCTATTCCATTGTGCCTAATTGACCTGATTCTCTTTTCCAGTTCTTGCAGGTTTGTCTGATCTGTCTTGGGCCCAACACAGAACTCAAGCAAGGTCCTTCCATGGATCTTCATCTTCTCAGCCCCGCTTACGCCTAGCAAAACTGGTTCCTTGTGCTTCAATCCTGTTGGCACCTGTTTCTTCTGTGTGACACCTTGTGTCTGTTGTTGTTTTGGCTGCTGTCCCTTGGTGGCCATGACTCAATTGCTTGCTTTTTGGTGCAGAGTTTGGGTTTGTGCTGTATGCTAAGGAAGAGATCAATATATTTCTCTATAACATGAGTTTGTAGATGGAAGGGTGGCAGTATTTAAGGGCAGAAAGAGCACAGCACCACATGTCCTGCACAAGAGGAGGATATCTCTGAGGCAAGTAGATGAAAAGGCGCTCACTAACCTTCCAAATTAATTTAAGAAATTCCTGGAATTTTAATATAAAGTATATTAAAATTAATTAATTATTATTAATAAAAATATATTTATAAAAAATACAGAATAAATACTCTTTTCTAACATATGTGTTCATTAAAACAATTAAATTGAAGAAATATCCAAAATAATTTATTTGAAATGAATTGGTCTCCCCAATGTGGTGAGTTAAATACTTTGTTTCATGAACGCCTCTTGTGGGATGGCATTTTGGGCCTTCAGTTCATAAAAGTTATTCAGAGCCTTGGAGTAATCCCACCCATTCTTTTCCAGGCACTGTTTGGCGAACTCGGGCTTCATGTCTGTCAGATAAGAAAACTTTTGCACCAAATCCTGCATTGGTGCGTGAAAGAGAGAGAGAGAGAAGCAGAAGGAGGAGGAGGAGGTGAAGAGGTGAAGAGATCAGTTGATGCCTTGTTCAATGAGAATGAGAACTAAGCTTTAAAGTGATGCTGAGCACTTACTGTATTGGAAGTGATGGGGCTTGAAGTAGATGAGCCAAAGAGAGGCACTGGGCCACTGTTTTGCGCAACGCCTGTTTGAGAAGACATGCCAGGAAGAGCAAGACCTGTAGACATAAATTAATTAATAAATAAATAAATTCAGTGAGCTCCCTGGTCAACAGAACGAGAACGTAATAAGTGATGCTGGTGGAAGGTTCAATCAATTACCCACTGTAGGGACGTGATCGGCCTGCACGTAAGCACGCACATGCAGCTGGTCGTTAATGATGACCACTGGGAATCCCATCTGCTGTGCCCGCGAACCAGGAGGGGCAGGAGTCAAAAGGAAAGACCTATCAAATGACCTGTTCACTCCTGAATCCACTTTTACATGAAACATGAAAGAAGCACACCTAATTAAATTTGTACTATAGTGCTAACAGCTCCGTATTATATTGTACCTTCCCAAAAGTGACCGTGCACAGTGAGAAACATGAGCTGATTCTTGCCGATTGGAGGAACTATGGCATCAATGACGTAACCGTCAGGCTGATGGTGGGTGGCAGGAAGCTGGTTAATGCAATGGACAATATCTACACGGCCCACATGCAACAGATCCACGCGCCTGTCCAGGTCTTCTACCTGGTGGTAATATGAATTTAAATAAAAATAACTGAAACAAAATAGTACTGGTGTTCTGCTAGACTTCGTAGTTAACTGGATACGTGGATATGTTGCTCACCTTCAATAGGTTTCTGCTTTGTTTCAAATATTCACCAACATTTTTTTGTTTTTCATGGCTTTCAATTCCTGCACTTAACGGTCCAATTGTAAAAGAGAAGTACGAAGTTTCTGTGTAGATGTCTAAAAGACCTTGCCTGTTCTTGTCACACAGCGCGAAGAATCTGCATTTGTTGTTAAAAGGAAGAGTTAAATATAAAAGGGTCAACAAAACCAAACACTTCAGCCCCTTTTCTAATGGAGAAGAGTAGTACTTTTGTAGGAATTCTATTGCCATGTTCTTAGCTTGAGGTGAGTCAGAATAGTTTCCTTGTACTGGAGGAAGTACGCTCTGTAACACATAGGTTGGGATGTCGAAGGAGATTACTGGCTTCAACTTCACTGTGTCCAAGTATTTAAGTCCGGGGTATCGCCGCGTCACTTCACTTGTGTGAGAGAGAGGGCAGGCAGAGAGATGTAAGATTTCCAAAAAGGACAAGGTGAGCCCAATCGAGTTATTACAATACCTTTGATAGTTGCCTTCGTCTAAACTGAATGAGATAGGGTTTCCGCTTAGCACAAGTTCTCTCAATTTTATATTTTTAAGATTATCTAATTGTCTGTATTCGGATATGTTGTTTTCCTCCAGGCTCAGATTTACCACGCCAGACAAGTGGTTAGGCATCTCTTTAAAGCCAGCAAGGTTATGCATCTTATTTCCAGCGAAATTGATCGTCGCAACCTAAAACATAGAAATACTGTTTAAGTTTTTTTGGACAACTAAAAATAGTATTTGTTGTTTGGTAAGACTTGGGTTGAACACCTGTGGACACTTTAGAGCAATGGCATCCCATAGATTTCTTACAAGAGACACCTGGTTGAAGTCTAGCCTTATACCTTCCAGTTCTGTTCCTTGAAGCTTTGAGAGATTCAGATACTTTTGCTGTGCGTTGTACCTCGATTCTACTAAACTGGCAAGCACTGTCTTCTGTTTTTCGCCCGTTTGAGACGGTCCCGAATACTTGACAGGCTTTATTATTAACTGTTGTATTATAGTTAGATGGTATTCTTGTGTACTCTGATTTGCTTCAGGAAGGAAGAGAGAAGCAGTAATAATCAGTTTTACTTACTTTCAGAGTATGATAACGTATGCCGCTTAGTTTCAAAACAGCCATAGCCTCCTGGCGCGAATCGATAATGAGAAAAGCTTTGCCATCTCTGATGAAACTCTGTACATGTAAGTGTATCGTGTTAATGCAAGTGCACCCAATATAAACCACATAATACAGATAAAAGGAGAGTAACAATAGTACTATTGTTTATTAATGTTATTTAGTATTATTAATGTTTTATCTGCATCATAATTTTTCTCTTCTCTCTCTCTCTCTCTCTCTCTCTCTCTCTCTCTCTCTAAACATGTGAGTATATACCTCGGAAACGGAGAAAGGCTGATCACACTTGCTCACAAGGAAATGCACCAGGTCCTGGATCTTGGTCTCTGGATCGATGCCAATCACCTTTGAGTGTTGCAAACATAAAAAAACTCACCTCTGCTCCACACCCCCACCCCCCAAAGAACACTGGGGGCATACCATCAATTTGAAACCAAATTCTCTGTCAGAGTCAAGGTCAATTCCACCCCTCTTTTCTCCTCCTTTGTAGCCACCCCTTCCTCCTCTTCCCCTTCCTCCTCTTCCCCTTCCTCTTCCTGTGTTGAGAAGTGTTTATATGATAACATCTTGCGATTATTTCACTTCATTCACTCGTTGTGGCCACAACGGACATATAAATATGTGGCAACCACAAAGAGTTCTCTTCACACGCACCTCGAGAATCATCACTGTCAACACCAAACGTGCTCTTGGGGCCTTGACGTCCTCTTCCCCCTCTGCCCCGGCCTCTGCCGCGCGTGTCTCCTCGTCCTCCTTCCTCCCAATTCATGACTGGTGCCTTTGGCCGGCGCGAAATGTGTGCAATGTTTGTGTGTGTGGATGTTTGATGGCGAGCCGGGGGGGGGGAATAAAATTGCAATAATTATTTATTTTTTGGTGCCACCTTAAGATTTGGCCAATCAAAAATCAAAAAATATCTCTGACCAATCGTACATTTTCTGAATTGTGATTTCGCAGAACTCAAAAAAAAATAAGAAAAACAAAACATGTTGGCACAAACAACCACAATGTTGCCTGAAACCAAAAACAATAAATAAATAAATACGAGGCACAAAGAACAACAACCATCACCCGCCTGCAATATATCCAGATGGGCTGGTTTGTCGATTTCGCACCACACCCAAAATTCTGTGTATTACATTTCTGTCCTTTCATTCCCACATGCCCTGCGTCGAAAACCAGGCGTCTGTTCCCCAATGCATGTTGGGCACATTCAATGGTTCCTCTCTTGCTTTAACACCGTGAGGTGTTGTTGTTCTCTCTTTGTGTGAGGGCGAGATTTCTTTCTTGCTCACGGGGGATGTTCTCCTGGTGGGCGTCTTGAGTGTATCTGGAGGCCTAGGTTCTTGCTCCTTCTCGCCATAGACATGCTCTTTGATCCATTTGATGGTTGGAGAAAGGTCAGCTGCACGGGCTGCTTCCTCTAAAGCGGCCAAACCGACTGCGTTGTCAATGGGAATTGCTTCATTTAACAGTGGGTCTAAACGATGGAAATTGTCACCTAACAAGTTTTGTGAAAGCTGGAGGGGTAGAGAGAAGAGAAGAGAGAGCAAAGGTGATTTAAGAAAGAAAATACATTAAGCTACACATTGTAATCAAATTTGCTTCTTCTTATTTATATTCTTCTCTATTGTGTTTCACTTTCTTTCTCCGCAAGAATAGGCTACTTACATTTATGGTATTCATTTGGCTCGCAGACAACATGAGTTCTGAAAGCCACGGAGCCCATTGCAAAACTCCCCTATTTATAGAAAGCGTTTCCATTAAACACTTCCATACCATGATGTCTATGATTTCTTGTTAATCTGCTTATTATAGGGTGCAATTACCAGTCATGATCTGTGTTCGTCTCAAGGAATTGTACAATGTGCCCTGTGCCCAGGGATAACACATGAACCTAGAATAAAAAGATAAATGAAATCGCTCGTTTTCATCATTGGGTTTAGAATACCTTGGAAGTGCTTTTTGGGGTGCCCAGTGTTTCAGGACTGAGCACCGTTGTGATGGCAGTAAGTGCAGGGCAGTTTGACACTATTGCTCCATCAACATGGAACCTTTAATTTACAGTATTTAGTCTAGTATACATTGAGTAAATGTGGCGGAGATACGTACTTGTGTGAAGGGAAAAATGTTGGAGCGCTTGCGGATGCAAGCACAACATCCATAAGAAGAGAATCTGTGCCTATTATGTCGTACTGTGGTTCTTCATTTTCCAGTTGGCTATTCTGCTGTTGGGCAGATATTTGAATAAATAATAAATAAAGTATAAATCACAAGCAAAGCACTTACCGCAAACTCTTCGCGAATAGAGAGGCCCGCTCGAGGGGAATGAGGAGAATCATTATCAGGAAAATTGTTGCCATTGGGTGTGTAGATAGAACCATTCTTCCCTTTACGAATAGTACTTTTATTTTTTGATCCTTTCTCCTTCCCTTTATTTTTCTCTTTCTCCTCTTTCTCCCTCTCTTTTCTTTCCTTCTCTTTCTCTTTCTCTGCTCTGTCCTTGTCCTTCTTCTCTTTTTTCTCCTCTTTCTCTTTCTCTGCTCTCTCCTTTTCCTTCTTCTCTTTTTTCTCCTCTTTCTCTTTCTCTGCCTTCTCCATTTCCTTCTCCTTTTTTTCTTTCTCCTCCTTCTCCTTCTCCGCCCTCTTATTTTCCTTTTTTTCCTTCTCTTTGTGAGACGCTCTTCTTTTACTTGCTCCTTTTTTCTTTTCATCTTTGTACTCTTTCTTTACCTCCTTTGCATCTTCTTTGGAATTAACGATTTTGGAAAGTTCTTGTTTTATAGTTCCAATCACTTCTCCGTCTACAATTATGTCTTTGTGTTCATTATTTTCCAAGCACGATTGTTGCGCTTCTTGCTAAAACGTCGGACGATAAGAAATTATAAAAAAAATTTGATTTCATCTCGTGAGAAAAGTTAAACCAACCTGCACAGTCTCGATCGCTATATGGTCGTTCTCCTCTTCAGCCCCGTATGATTCTGTTTCATAAGACTCCTCATCTTTCTGGCGTGTGGCAAGGTTGTGGTAAATACGTGGCTCCCAGGATCTTGCTTTACCAAGAACATGGTTATCCAACAAAAAGGAAGTGATCAAAACATTCCTAGGGCAATCGTTCAGCGTTACACCTGAAAAAATCAATCAATATTGTTAGATTGTTTCGAAGATGGTAATCTAGATCAAGATCACTTACTTCTTAATATTTCTTCCAGCACTATTTTCAGATTTTTTGTGGAGTATTTGGCCTGACGCAATGGGTAGCCGTGAAATTGTCTCACGTTTCGCGGTGCAAATAAGATAGGACCAAGGATAGTAAGCAGCTTATACATAAACGCCGGCGATCTGTTGGCAAAACATAATTCATGAGACACCATAGTAAATTGAAAAGCAGCCATTATAAATACCTGCCAGTAGCCATGCAAGAAGACATTATGCTTCCTGCAGAGACTCCCGCAAACAGGTCCACCTTTTCCA
Source organism: Acanthamoeba divionensis (assembly GCA_000826405.1). Classification (NCBI taxonomy): domain Eukaryota; phylum Discosea; order Longamoebia; family Acanthamoebidae; genus Acanthamoeba; species Acanthamoeba divionensis. The sequence continues at coordinate 73,782 of CDFI01106920.1, read as the reverse complement.
ATAAGTCTGGAAAAACTTCCACTAGCCTTTGCAACAGAACTACTTCTATCATTCCCCTTAGCCCTCCTCCATCCAAACTCAAAATGAAGCACTTGTCTCCCATATCTCGTTTTCTAGTAATGGGGATGTTGCCAAAAGGAGTTTTACCCGCTTCACGGGAAGCTCGTTCGAGAATATCCCTCAAATCATTTCTCAACTTCGTGGTTTCCTTAGTCTCTTGAATCGTGGAAGCTTGTAAAATGGTGTTATCTCTCATATTGTCGCCATTTATTGAGGCATCCAACGTATTGTTTACGAGCATGTTTCGCGGGTCGCGAGATGGATCCCGTCGCGCCGAATCTCTCCTCCTCTCTGCCCTATCGCTTCCTGTTGTGAATTATGGCAATTCAGTACGCATCATCCGTTTCTTTCTCTGCTGAGAGGCGAGGTTAATACCAGATTGGGTTCGTTTGTGGCCTCGGCGTATTCCACTTCCATTCTCCCATATAACTAAATCCTTATTCCCATAATCTATTGAGTCTGGTAAACTAGGCGTACGGCTTAGACGAAGTCAAAAAATACAACGCAATTAGTTATTATAGGAACAGAATAGAATAGGAAAATGAACCAATAAGTTGTGGCAGAAAATTAGTACTTACTTGTGCATGGGCATTTTCTTTCGTTTTTGGAAACCACTTTTCTTTATTTTATATTCTTCACCAGGCAAGACTGCTTTTGCGGAGTCAACTTCATCCAACAAAGTTCTGTGCTGCGTTATCAGATTATTTAGTCCTTTCTGGGCGATAATAAAAGTTGCCATTGCTACAAGTGTTTGCCTAAATGAAACAATAGATCAGAGAGTGCTAAGGGTGGCATTGACTATGAAGGCTGGATGGGTAAAATCGCTCAAAGAATACCTGGACGGGGTAATAAAGGCCAAGATGGGTTCATTGTTTTGAAGCAAAGTCAGTTTGTATTTGGACATCCTTGTTCGAGTCAGATATACTGATTTGTCCCATTCATCTTTCTTTTTCTTAGCACGAAGTTTTTGCTGTTCCTTTTCTGTCAAAATCCCTCGCCGTAAGTTTGTCAAGGAATTCAAAGGTATGACATTCTGTCGTCGATCAACCAGTTGGTGGTATTAAAATGTCAGTTTCTTCTGGGGTGTGGTTTTAAGCTTAAGGTCTATACATACAGCAGCATCAGCTTTTAGCCATTCAAAATGGTGAGCGTCCGCTATACAGTAAAACCGTTCCCAAATCTCCTTTTGCTTCACCCAAAGGAAACCGCTCATCTCTTTTCTCTGTAGGAAAAAACGAGTAAATTAGTTGCCATTTAAAGTTTGTAACTGGAAGCAGTTGGAGTTGTTACGCCATCTTCTGCCACTCCAGTCCTGAAAAAGCGCTTCCAGGCAAGCATTTGCTGTGGTGTACGAGCGCCCAGTTCCAGCCGTTCCCATTTGCTATCGTCAATAGCATCATAAAATTCTTCATCCTCTGTGGTTTCCCCTTCTGTAAGCTCTCTGCTTTCATCCTTACTAGCCCTCAACAATCGCTTTTCCTTTCCCTTGTCTCTTTCTGTGTGTTTTTCTTCGTTTTCAAAATGGATATCATCTCTTTCTTCCTCTTTCTCCTTCCTCGATTGCCTAAGGGCTTCTTTTCTGTTTGTTTTTTCTTTGCTCTCTTCCTCATGCCACACCTGATTTACAAAATTTTCAGTTTCTGCAGGTTTGTCTTCGTGCAATTTATGTAAGTCATGGTTGTTGTTTTTGTTTCTCTCCTTTTCTTCGGTACCCTCTTTTTTCCTTCCATTTCTTTGCTCTTTGGATTCATTTTCTAATTTATTCTTATTGTCTTTTTCACTCTGATCCTTCTGTTCCATCTTCTCTTTTCTTTCCTTATCTTTTCTTCTTGTGGAAGGAATAAGAAGTACAACGATCCAACCTTCTTGCTTTCCAAAAAGAACTCTAGGCGTTTGTTTACAAATAACCTTTCTCTTCTTTTCTGTGGGAAGAGCTAGTCCACCCTGATTAAAAATATTTGATATTGTGTGTGAATTGGTTGTAGAGATGGAGAGGCTCAGACGCAAGAGGGATGAAGAGTATAAATGCCAAACATCTAGATGTTGACCTCAAAGAGAATCAATAAGCAAGAGGAAGTGGGAAGATACCTGGAAATTCAATTTACAGGATATAATGCATCCCATACTGACTTCCATCAAAGTAGGCTCAGCAGCACGCTTTGTGCAAAGTCCAACTACCGCTCTCGGCTTGAGATTTCCCCCCCCCCCAACAAAAAACAACACAGAGAATCTCTGTTAGTGGATATTGAGAGCAAATAATAAGCTTGTGTGTGTATATATATATATTGAAAAGGGATCTTGGTTCAATAGAAATACTAAGAGTGGAAAGAAGAGAAAGTGTTACACATGTGGTGGGCTCTAGTTGAGCATTCTGATCTTGATGATACAACTTGCGCAGATTTCGTTTTAGAAGACTAAATGGATCAAGCTTCTTCTCCAGCTTGGTTGTAAACTTGGTATTCCGTGTGAACAGATGACACATACCGTGCCATCCCTGTTTGAGGAACAGCGTCACTCTGTTCTTTTTAGCCATAGAAATGTCTCATAGCTTTGCTGCTGTTGTTGTTGTTGTGCACTCATGCATAGATGGCTGCTTAGTCAAAGCATGAAACATAAAATAGCTGCAACAGAAATGCTGAATGACCTCCCCAAGTGCCAGGGGGTTACATGAAACACCAGCAAACATCACACAAATGTGCAATAGGCAATGCGAGGAAGCTGGAGACTATTTCTTTGACATTTGCCATGCACAAAATATGATTATAAGATTGCTTAGAAATCTGGATTCTAGGGACTCAGCATTGATGGTAAAGAAGCCAAATAAAAGGAAGAGATTCTTTCCCTTTGTTCTTTGTTGTGGCTGGCCAAGTTGTAAATTTCAAAGAAATCGTTTGAATTGAATGATTGATTGTGTCAGAAAGGGAAGGGAAGGGAAAAGGAGGTGGTGAGGTGGGGTGGTGGGGTGGTGGGGGGATTGAGTCACCTCAATATGTCTATTTTCTTCTTGCTCCTCTTGCTTAATCTTCTTCTCCTGGAGCTTGCCTATCACAGTGCCTACGCCGTGCAGAATCATCTTCTGCGCGACATCAACGTTGCCTTTGAGAAATTTGAGCACAAAGTTGTGTTGCTTGGGGCCATGTTGCAGCTCGCCATTCTCAACAACAACAACATCATCATTGAGCTCCTCTGCTGTAACCTGATTCTCTCCAGAGATCCCAAGTCCACCCCCCACGTTGTCCAACAATATGCTAACCTCTGTCTCCTCCACTTCATCCCACACTTGCTCTTCTTCATCTTCTGGGGAATTCCTTTTTGGGTAGAATGCCTTCTCTATGAGCCCCAAGAGCTGTTTGATCTCTGCTTGGCCAGCGTGTCCTGCATCAATAGTCTTCTGTCCAATCTTGCTTGGCACCTGAGCCAAGCCTGAAATGATGTTTTGTGTCTTTTGTGAGATGCTGATGCTCCTATCTCGCACTCTTCGCATTCTCTCGTTTCGAAACAAATCAAAGGCGAGGAGTGGCGAAAATCCAATCCACCTGAGACAAATCAAGGAATCAAAAGATGATGATCAAAAAGCAAGAACCATCACCGACCCACAGAATAATGGAAGGAAGAGAGAAGGTGTGTGAGTGGTGGTTATGATTTGTGTTTGCTATCGCCACTTATTCTTCGTCACGCCATACACTGCCAGGACTATTTTGTGTGCGTGCACTGCCAACTGACAGTTGGGCTCTTGTGCGGTGCCAGTGCTAGCACCACACAACAATATTTGATTTTTCATTCGAAGAAAATTCAAAATTCCAATAAAAATTCAAACAACGAAGTCTCCCGTTTTGTTCGGGAGTTGCTTCCGTGGTATGAAAATGATCCGCCAACCAAAAAAAGGCCAAAATCAAAAGGTGCATTTGCTTTGATTATTGGTTTGCTTTGTACGTTTTGCTTTTGATTTTGCTATTTGCCCTTTTGCTTTTGTGTTTTATTTATCCTCCACTTGCATCTGTTGTACAGTTGAAAAAGAACGCCCTGCTACCAGGCACACCGCTGAGAAATCCTTCAGCGCGCTTCTACAATGAGGCCATGGTTGCTCAGTTGGACATTTTTGTTTGTACAAACTCTCTGTAGTTGATCAGACCTTCAGAGTCAATCTCAGCTTCCCTGAGCATCTCTTCGATCTCGTCCTCACTGAATTTATCTCCCAGGGTTCTGGTAGAGAGAAAGATGAAAAGGTCAGCCAGATGTATCAGCAGAGGGAGTTTTTTTTTTTGGGGGGGGGGGAAAGCAAAGCTCAAGAGAGAGGCAGCAATGGAAAGCAAAAAAGATAGAACAAAGGGATAACAAGATTTGTACGTCATGAGATGTCTGAACTCTGCAGCAGAAATATAGCCACTGTCTGCTCTATCGAACACGCGAAAGGCTTGGACAAGCTCTTCATTTCCACCGTTGCTCTGTGTTAAGAACTTTAAAACATTTACAAAGTCGCCATAGTCGATGGCCTCACCGATTGTGCCTTTCATGGCCTCTCTAATATCTCCATCAGATGGATTGTAGCCCAGATATTTAAGCAGCTCCTTCAGCTCAGAGGTGCCCAGCCTGCCGTTCTTGGCGAAATAGTGGAATGCTTCGCTGTATTCTTCATCTCTTTGGGGGTCCACTCCATTGTATTCCATGTTGTTTTTTTTGTTGCTCTTCTGCTTTGCGTGGTCTTTTTCGCCTCTCTCTGTCCCATTGCGCTGTGCCTTTCGCTCGGGTAGACAATAAATATTGGGTTCGCCATTCATAAATCAAAAGGGTATATTTTATCAAATAATAAATCAAACGTAATAATTTCCTTCAATCGGAACGAGTCCAACCGGAACATTGCATTAAATTAAATTGTCATCATTAAATTGTCTCTCGCACAATTTCAAAACATTCATGCCATTGGTTCAAATATCTTTTTTAATTGTATAAATGGCTTGGACCACTGCTACAACGTAGAGCCGCTCAACTCACAACATGTACATGCGCTGGAGACCAAGAAAAGGTATAAAGATCAATTTATGTAGGATCGAGTGTTTATGCTACAAATCAAAAGAATCCCCCCCCCACTTCGCCCTCTGCTGTTCCACCAGCTGTCACCATCGAATTTCGCGCTTTCACATTAAAAACTGCAACAAGATCATCAATCAATCAATCAATCAAACATCAAAAGCTGCCCCCAAAGGCGACCCATCCAGATAGCCATCATCATCTTCTTCGTTATTATAAAACACATAAACCCTTTTTCTTCTTCGCCTTACCACCCGCGGGATTGTCAGAGATGTTCAGAGGCCCACCAGAACCCTGTCCATCTTCTGCGCCAGTCTTTTCCACTGTTTTATCGAAAATGTCTTTGACCAAAGTCAAGAAGGCCTTCTCCACATTGCTTCCATCCTTGGCCGACGCCTCCAGAAAGGGCAGATTGAACTGGTCTGCGAACTCCTGCATAGCACAATAATAATTAAAAAAGTGTTATCACATTTGGTGCATCATGAGGCTTGCTTTAAAATCATGATTGCCAGCACATTTGAAGAAGAACATCATTTAAGAAAATCTCTCTCTCTCTCTCTCTCTCTCTCTCTCTCTCTCTCACACACACACACACACACACAC
>CDFI01106920.1:48104-61320 GCA_000826405.1 Acanthamoeba divionensis | reverse complement strand
CTCTCTCTCTCTCTCTCTCTCTCTCTCTCTCTCTCTCACACACACACACACACACACACACACACACACACACAAACAGAGAGTGGACTTGCTAGAGCTGTTGAAGCGCTATCCTTCTTGCCATCCGCCTCTGAGCCATTTGCTGGATCACCTTCCTCCACAAAGAGAGCGCTACTACTCCATTGCTTCTTCTCCTCTTCTCTTTCCTGACAGGGTCCACATTGTCTTTCCAGTGGTGGAATACACAACGCCTCCTCCTCAAAAGAGATCTAGAAGGGGCGTTTGTACGTCCTGGATGCATGAAAAGGCACTTCTTCTTGCATCAGGAGAAGGAGGAAGAAGAAGTGCAGGCTACATCCATAACGATGGTTCTTACATGAAGATATGGATCAAGCGCACAGCCAACTTCGTTCCCCCCGACGACATCACTGTCCCTCTTATCATGATCTGTGCAGGAGCAGGCATAGCACCTTTCAGGTACTTAGATCTACTTACTAATTCCATCTTTATCCCAATTTGTGCACCTTGACACACAACCATCATTCTTACCTTTATAATGTGTCTCATTTTAAGGTCATTTTTACAACATCGAAGAGAGAAGCTGCAAAACAACACCAACCCAGAACAGATGCAGAAAGCGGGGCCGTGTTGGTTATTCTTTGGCTGCAGGTACACTAGCATGATATCTCAACTTCATTCCTTCTTTCTTCTGCTTCTGCTTCTTCTTTCTTTGACCCATTGCAATGACTTCCAAATGACCTCTCTACATTTGGCTCACTTGACTAAGAGGGCTTCTTAAGACCTCATGATAGACTGATCAATTGATGTCTGTCTTCTTCATCTTATCAGATATGAGGATGATTTCCTCTTCAAAGAAGAGATGGAGCAGTTTGTGCGTGAGGGTGTACTCTCCAACCTTGTTGTTGCATTCTCCAGAGTAGCCTCTGCTTCTTCATCATCATCATCATCATCTTCATCATCTGCAGAGAACAATGACAACAATAACCTACCAAGTAGTGGAAAGGTCTACGTGCAGCACAAATTGCTGCACTTTGGAAGAGAGATATTCACTATGTGGATGAAACAAAACGCCATACTTTACGTCTGTGGGTAAATGACTTTCTCTTCTTTTCTCTTTTTCTCTCTTTTCTCTTTCTCTCTTTCTCTTTTTTCTCTTTTTCTTTTTGACTGATTGCTGTCTCTCTGGTGTTCAAAAGAGATGCAAGCGGCATGGGCTGTGGTGTGCGTGAAGCCTTGGAACGAATTCTATCACAACACTCTTCTTCTTCTCCTTGTCTTGGAGAGCTGAAGAACGTCTTGGAAACGCCCTCACAAGTGCTAGAACGGTTAGAGCGCGACAAACGCTTCCTTCAAGACTTGTGGACCTCAAGAAATAAATAAATGAGATTATTAATTATTATTATTATTACTTCTCTGCTCTCTGCTCTCTCTCTGAAAGGTTTCCTCTCTTAGGAAAAGCAATTCTTGTGTCTTCAAATTGGCAAAAACCAATAAACCAAAATGCTTACAACCAAAACTATTTTTTTTTTACAGTTTTTTAGTTATTTATTTGTTATGTCCCACCACATTATATTTTTTTTTACACAAATAGTAATCATCTCTCAACAACGGGTGAGTGAATGTTTTGACGATGACGATGACGACGATGACGACGATGAATCAGTTCATGATGCCTTTGCAGTTGGGCGCGCCGCAGTGGCAGGGAATCTTGGCGTCCTCTATCGGGAACTGATAGTCGTACGTGATCTCCACCATGGAGTCTATAGGCCGCAGCGCATAGATCACAATGTGGGCCTGCCCATCCCCCGTCCTTATGAAGCGCGCCTGGGCATTTGGCTGTGCATGGTATACCAAAAAGAGAGAGAGAGAGAGCAGAAGAAAGGTCAGATCAAATGGGCAGAGGGCAGGCAGGGAACGAGTTTAAGAGTTACGTTGCAGCTATGGTTTATCATGCGAGCCATGTTGCCCCTCATGGTGGCGTCGATGATGCGCTCTTCGTCTAACCTGAACATGTAGCATCCAATTCCCTTCTTTATGTACCTCTGCTCTCGTCGATCGGCCACGGGCTGTCTAATAATTTCTCCCACATACTCTATGATCATTTCTTTGGCCTTTAAGTAACCATTTGTACAGCGAGTTAGTGTAGAAGGCCTACAGGCAAGTTTACACAGCAACACAGAACAGAGTAGGTTGGGTTGGGTGGAGATGCCTTTAAGGGTTCAAGCGAGAAAACACCCCAGTTATGAATCTTTGAACGGAACACGCGCAGTCGACCGAGCTTGGATTTCATCTTGTTGTACTCCATCGTCACCGACACCATCTGCGGCAGGAAGCCTGGCTGCCTGCTAACGCTGCCCTGCTGTTGTGTGGGGGCGGGTGTGAGAGAGAGCAGAGAGAGAGAGAGAGCAGAGAGAGAGAGAGAGAAGAAAGAGTAAAAATTAGAGCTTCGTACCGTTTGTGCTGTTTCCTCTTTCTCTTTTTCAATCTGTGCCAAGAAGTCAGCAGATGGTCTACCGTAGAGATATTTAACTCTCTTGTTATCTCTGCTATAGCTTTCACACCTAGCACAGCCGCTTGGGTTGTCTACAGGCGTTCGGTGTTGGTCTGTTTCTTTGCTTTCAGGAAGCAAACATGAAGGAGTTAAGAAAGTATATCCCTGGCACCTGGTAGCATTTGGTAGTTGCTCAAGCCTTTTTCTGACCCATGGAAGTGTCAGTCCCGAGTAGTGAAGCCCCGTGAGAGAGTCATGTCTATGAGAGGAACGAACAGCAACATCGTCTTTCTTCTCTTCATCCATAGCTTTTCTGGCTTCTTCATCCCTTAGACCACTTACATAGTCCACAATAGCTTTCCAGCCATCTGTAAAGCATGAAAGAAAAGAGGGGTGAGGTAAGGTACACAAGTGTGCCTCCACTCCTTGTGCGGAGAAGATACCTTCTGGCGAGGACGACGAGAGAGGCTCAATGCTGTCGTCTTGTGTTGTTATCGAAAAGAGAGGCTGCTGACTTTCTGGATCAAACTTTATCTCAAATACATAGACGCTTGATAGGAGAAAGCAGGATGTTAGTGCTGAGGGCTGTGAGAGCAGGGAACTGAGTCGAATTGAAGGCTTGGGAAGTAACCATCGTTTGAGTGGGGAGAGTGGGCTCCAATACATCCGTTTGCTTTGATAGCCCAAAGGAAACAGTTCATTCTGTGCACTGAAAGAGGGATTTTGGTGCACTATGCGACCCAATTGGCATAGCGTGAGCCCCCCTACCCGTGTGAGGATCTGCTTACCCTATAAAAACAGAGAAATTTGATAAAAGAGAAATGCGCAGTTTTCGTGTCAATCGTAAGATTTATTGTCTTACCTTATCCTTGTTGTTGTTTTGCTTTGTATCCAATATCACGTATAACCTCCTATCTACCTGAAAATCATTGCCTTGAAGTGGTTGCAGTCTTCGAGATGTAAGATAAGAACCCTAAAGAGGAATAACGGTTGAATATATCATTGACACAAGATAAATAACTTATATCTCGTATCGAAATACCTGGATCACATGCGTGGAGCAGAAGACCGTCTTGTTGGCTCTAAACGTGCAACCACTCTTGAGGGCGCATGTAAAATGATAAATATTCAGACAATTAGGCCCATGACAGCCAATCGTTGCGCCCTTCTGTTTGCAATACACACAGTGCTGAACAAACATTATTAGTTAACAACCCTCACTTGCACATAGAAATTAGAAACGTACAAGTCTGTTTCCTCGGCGAACAGCTTTAGATACATTCATGAGACCGCCATCAGAACATTCATAGACTTCTGATGACCACTTTACATTGGAGAGCTTTAATATCCAATACTTTGATTCCAGTTGCCCTCTTTGATAATAAAAAGCGTGCTTACCAAGGCGCAGTTGATGTGAAGCCATTGATCTGTATTCGAAGGAATGAGCCTGCCCATGCGATGAGGTCTATCGTCGCCTATCTTATTGCAAAGAAGACAAACTCTAACATCGTTTAGAACTGCAGTGGCCTGACTATCGTCTGACTCGCTTGATAAGTTAGGATAGTTGCTCTCCACTTCACTCTCCACTTCGCTTTCTACTTCACTTCCTGATGTCTCTTCGTGTTCTGCACCCTGTTCCATCTTTATTTCTCTTCGAATTTCTTTCTCTCTCTGTCTGTACAATTTGGCCAAAAATTTCTGGAGGCTTTCAATCTCCTTTTGTGTGCAAATATACAGCTGTTTTTCTTTTGGAGTGAGCACTAACCCAGGGGGGATAAGCCCATCTCCTTTGTTTTCAAGACCATCCTAAAGAAACCAATAAGTTCGTCAAAATTAATACAAATGGTAGTAAGGATTACAGGCATGTTAAGGAGAAATTACTCACCGTATCCTGTTTTTGCTTGTTCTTTGGACAATTATTATGTTCAGCACATGCTTTGCAGTACCACAAGTCCGCTGGTACTTCCTCTAAGGGCGGTTCCAGACAAAAAGTGTGAAATCCTTTGTCACAGTTTTCGCAAAACAATAGTCTCTCCTCATCACCTGGATCCTTGCACACCTCACAAACTGAACAAAGATGACACAAATTCAGAACTATGTTGTGGTAAGAGAGTTGCATTCCTAGAGCCCCCCCCCCCAGCAGCGTACCTTTACAGTTGGAGCACCTCCAATGAAGTCTATCCTGCTGGCTGGCTATGCTAAGCGGTGGATCAAGGCAAAATTCGTGATAGCACTCACTGCATTCTTCGCACCATAGCATTCTCTGATAATCTTTACCACATCCTGCACTTCCACACAAACAGCACAATTCCAAATGCGACAGATCCTGAAAGAGGGCTTCTGGTTAGATTTCTGTATTCGAACACAAAACATTTGCTATTATATGAAACGACAAGGCAAATTTTGTTGGATAGATCAACCCTAGCCAAAAAAGATCATCTTCGACGTACCTTCTCTTGAGAGAAGTTTAAATGTATAAAACTTCCCACAGGGAGATGATGCACCACTAACTCCTTGGAATTTTTCGTGTTTGCTGTTTTCTCAACAGATATTTGATAGCTACAAAATATGAGGAAAACGTGAGATAACAAAAATGGTACTACAGAATTGCTGCACGGGATGATACCTTTCTTTTTTCCTTTTCTTTCTTGCGGGCTCTTCTTCTTCGTCGGTCCAAATTCCTTCGTTCCATACTTCATCATCACCATCATCACCTTCCAACAATGTTTCAGCTCCCACTTCTTCCTCTGTATTCCTTTTCCTCTTATATTGCTTCGTTTTGGATGTTTTCAAAGAGGCAAGTGTTTCTTTTTTCCTGCTATCTTTCTCCTTTCCGTCATGCTCCTCTGTGATAAAAAATTGTTAAGTACTTATACTACGATTGATACTATGGCGTTACTGTTAATTTCACTGTACAGTTTTGGAAATGGAGCATTATGGGAGAACAAGAAAGACACTCACTGTTTTTGCCCAAGAAGACCAGTTTTCCACCATATACAGCGTAGTTTGGGTCTTGCCATTCCCCAGCTCTTATTAGTGAACGCATAAAGGCAGCACACTGGTAGCCGACTCTTCCCGGAATGCCACGTGAGAAGATGCCCCACTTGATTTCAGTGATTGATATCTTGGCATCCCCATACTGCTGATCGTATCGCTTGAAGAACAACTCCTTTTCTTCTTCTTCCCACTTGCCATTTTTTTGTGTCTCACCTGTGTTGCAGCACAGGTGTACGGTAATTTCGTTAATAAAAAAACTAAGCAAGCAAGAGATGGATTCTGCAGGCCAGGCTTTGGGCCAAAAAACGCAAGAAAAGTGGATCGCAAAATTGAGGTTTTTTGCAGTTGATAAGCAGAAGGCAACAGACTGCAAGGAAGTCCCACACAAAAACAACACTAACTTTTTGTTCAAACAATCAAAACGCCACTCAAAAATCAAAAAAAAAGTGTTGTGTACTTCTTGGGAAAGCGCAAAAGAGTCATGCTTAGTGATTCTTTGTTGGCCCGCCCAAATGCCACTTGACCCCCCTTCACTTGACGATCAAAAACACTCTTCTTTGCGATGGGAGACTAACCTGGGTGATTAAATCTGTAGTAGTAGGCGTTTGGATTCGTCTCTATCAGTTTGAATGCCTTTTTGCGCGCCTCTGACCATCCGGCTTGGCTTTTCTGCGCCAGGGCTTCGTCCAGCGCCAACCTTGTGGCTCTCTTTTTGCAGCTCTCACCATCAGCCATGGCCTGATGCAACAACAACGCAGCCTCAGTGTGTTGTTGATAACATTTGTTGTTGGCTCTGTCGCCCTTTGTCTTTGTTTGTTGGCAGCCCCGCCCCCCACTCTTTTTTGCCGCCAATTGGAATTTCCTGGAAATAGAAAGGAGATCGCGAAATGAATTTTTTTTTGAAATTCGATTTGAATAAAGGTGTTGACGCAAAAGAAAGAAAGAAAGAAGCTCACAGAGGGTGTGACTTATTTGTTTTGAAGAGGTGCTGGTGAAGCTTCGCAATCTACTATGCTTGAAATGTTGCTGACAGATCCAACCAACTTGGTAGTATTTCCCACAAAGATCCAAGACAAAACGCTCTTTTCCTCATCTTGTCCCAGACGTCCTCGTTGCTGACTGAAGTTTGGACAAATGAAGATACACAACCAGACCAACGCACGGTCACAAAGGTACAGTAAGGGTTCACTTCAAGTATGTTTTATTTGTTTTATTTATTTCGCAAGATCATTATTATTATTTTCTAATTTGATTTGGAGAGGAGGTTGCTTGATCCACTTCTTCTGTTCTTTGTACAGCCACCTGGTATAGTTGGTGTTCATTTTCTTGTCATACACCTTCAGCTGTCCCTTGATCCACACAGCGAGGTTGCGGATGGTGGGCTCAACGTCAAGGGGCCGGTGTATCCAGCGGCAGGGCGGATACGAGGTGCACTGCTGAGTTGTATAGTTGCGCCACTCCTGGATGACGTCAAAGGTTGCTGAAGAGTGTGCGTACTCTACTTGATCAGCTTTGTAAATGAGGCTCAGGTTGCCTGCCATGTTGTAGTAGACCTTCTGGTAGAGGAATTTGGGAGGGAATATCTCGTAGAGGGCTGACTCTGGTGGCATGAACATGATGTTGGTGAGTGCCGCTCCGTGGGCTGCCACAACGATGGTCGAGCCCCTCATCCAGGACACCTGATCCAAGAACTCCTGGCCAGTCCTAAGTTCTATCACCTGGAATCCAACTCCCAAATCTGCCCAGCCAGCATGAAACAACACACAGTCAGTATACCAGAAAAACAGGATCAGACTACAAAGGAAAATGGATATGGGGCAGAAGGGCTAGGAAGGAGGTTTGTAAACAAACCAGACAGCATCTCGAGGATCTTGTACTTGTTGATGAACCTGCGGGTGCGGGTGCGGTCGATCAGGGTGACCATGGGCGTGTTGCGCAGGCGCAGCTGCCCAAGGTTGAAGAGCTCATAGGCACGTTTTCTCAGGCCATCAACCAAATATGGAACCCCTTATATATATATATGTAAGGGCCAAAATAATAATAAGTCAAAACCATTATATATTAATTGGTATGGTTATCTCGAGAGGCAGAAGAGGGGAGGGAGGGAGAAGATATACTGTCGCGTGAGTATTCGTTGACAAGGATGGCTTCCTCAAAGCAGATGTATTTAGCCCCAAACGCCTGCATCCCCTTTGTTGGATCCACGATGTGCTTGCTGGGAGTTGTATCAGTAAAAATAAGCTGAAACCTGATCCATACATCACATAATACCAAAAGATCAGCTGGGGTTAATGAAAAGAAAGAGAAAAAGAAGACACATTGTATACATTGTGGATGGACTTACATTCCATTTTTCCAGTTGGTGAGCAGTCCAGAAAAGAAGGTACGGTCAACATGAACGGGCGCATTGCCTTTGTTACCAGTGAGCAGGAGCTTTCCTTCAGACATCTGCATGAAACTGTGGAAGATGTTTGGACCCACATCAATAGACAGAGTGCGCCCTGGCAGTACTGTGGCTGGCTGGTCCCAGAGTTCTTCGGGCAGATGTTTGATGAAGAGCTTGAGTCTTATGGTCATCATTTGGTCGAGGAGCGTCTGGTTAAATTTGGAGTGAACATAATAGGTGCGTGCAGCGAAGTCGTAGCACATCCTCGTGACATCGTAGTGCTTCTTTTCACCCCTCCTTGTGATTGAGCCCTCAGCAAGCCAAGAGTTCAAGTTGTTGTCGATGGTATAAGAGCCCTTCTTCAGCTCTTCAAGGTCAACTGTAATTGTTCTCCATTATTATTATTGATCCATAACAAAAAAAACCAGAGGAAGACTGATGTGCTCTGCTTCAAGGTGAGGCTGCTAAATATATTATGTGTAAAGTTGTTACTTACTCCATGAAGAGGGGGGAATGTCCACACTTGAAGAATTGATGTGAAGCACAGTCTCACAGCCACTTTGGTCTTTGGGTAATTCAGCCAGAGAGGACACATGGATACTTGAAGAAAGCTCTTGGACAGAGGAAGGTTCAATGATTCGTTTTGTTCTTGAGACCAGCAACAAAAAAATTAGCACCACAGCAACCACTGCTAAACCGAGCTTCCCTGTTGTGACTCTCATGTTCAAGAACTGTGCCTGCCAAGAATAAGGGAACGAGACACATTGTTGTTTAGGTTTAAGGTGAGGAACAAGAAGAAGAAGGGGCCTATTGCAATTTTTTAGTAAATTCGCACCACTGGGGCGGATGTGTGTTGTTGACTGCAATATTAAGGTGGGAAACTGCCAGGAACCCTTCTGCTATGACAACAAAACTGGTTTGAGCAACAACAACAAGAAGAAGAAGAAGCACAGAATTGTGTGTGTTTCAAAAAAAATAGCGGAATAACACTTCAACCTGAACTCTAATCAGGCCATTTGTGCTTAATTAAAATTTGCATTAACATTTTGTGATTTTTAATTGGATATTTGAATTTTAAACCTTTCGCTGTTGAAAAGTCAGAAAATATAGATTTAATATTTGATGACTTCAAATACAATCGAATTTCATAAAACATTTGATTTTCGATTGGATTTTAGCTGACGTCACCATTGCTCGGTGGTTGTTGGCCCCCTTTGTTTGTGCCCTCAATTAATTGGAGCTTCGCTCTTTTTCAAGCGCAGATGAAGGCTCTCCTCCTCATTGTTGGCGCCATCCTTTCACTTGTCCTTGTCGCCCGCTGTGCAGAATTGAGAGGCGTCAATCCAGCGGGTGCGTATTGCCACGTGGTGATTTTTTTTTTTCTTTGATAATTGTGGCCAACTGTTGGGGTGTTTGTTTTCACAGATGCTAAGCTCTACACTGGGAAAACATTTACGTGCAAAGATGGTTCTAAAACAATACCAATCAACCGAGTGAACGATGACTACTGCGACTGTGAAACAGACGGCAGTGACGAGCCTGGCACAAGTGCTTGTTCGAATGGAAAATTCTATTGCCAGAATCTCAGGCACAGAAGTGAATTGATCTCTTCTTCGCGTGTCAATGACGGCATTTGCGGTATGCTCCTCTTTCTCCCCCCCCCCGCCCCCTGGAAAGAAGAACAAAAAAACACTATGAGAAACTTTGAGCACATAGAAGATATCTCAAAAACATCAAACAAGAGTGGGCCATAGCATTGACTGTTGTGGTTAACAGATTGCTGCGACGGAAGTGATGAGTTCGCTGGCAAGGTCAAGTGCGAGAACACTTGTTATAAAATGGGTGAGCAGGCTCGCATCGAAAAAAGAAAAGAGTTAGATGAATACAAGAAAGTAAGTATTCATTCAACTGACAACACCTTCAAGATTGGATTGGATTCACACACGCCATCAAACATTCTCAACGCCAACTGTTAATGTAGGGCTTGAAGGTCAAAGAGCAACTAATTGCTCAAGCCAAAAAGAATAAGGCTGAGAAGCAAAAGGAACTGCAGGAGTTGCAAGCAAAACTGAATAAGCTTCAAAAAGAAGAACAGGATATTCAAGGTATAACTTACTTTTTCTTCTTTGCTTGTTGCCTCCCTTGAAATTTGACTTTAAGAGTAGATTTATTATTAACTTCCTTCTTCTTCTTCGTCTTCACATAAAATGGAATCTATAGATGTGGTAAAGGCAGCACAAATAAAAGCAGATCTGGCTAATGAGCTCTTAGCGAAGTACAAACCCAAGGACGAGACTAGCCCTACTCCTGAGGAGCAAGCCGAAGAAGAGGAGGAAGAGGAAGAGGAGGGATCTGAAGACGAAGAGGAAGAAGAGGAAGAAGAAGGCGCAGAAGCAGAGGTATTTTGAAAAGTCACGTTGAACTTGAGATTATTCAAAGAAACAAGCCTAATCTTTTCCTTTGGTCTCGAAGAAAGAAGCATCAGCGTCCAAGCCACATCCCAAGGAGGAGGAAGAGAAAGTAGAGAATGCAGCCAATGGTGATCTCCTTGATAGAACGCCAGAAGTAGCTGACCAGCTGGAGCAAGCAGAAGAAGACGTTGAAGGTAATTCATCCAATGTGATCATATCTCATCAATCACTGTCGTTTGTCGAAGAAGAGAGAAACGAACAGGCGTTTCCTTCCTTTTCCTTCCTTAGGCCGAAATTATCAGAATTATTGAGATGTGATCATCACCATTGAACTTCAAATGGTCGCCATAACTGCGCGCGTGCACACACAGCTGATCATCGTTTGTTACTTCAATTACAAAGGGTCAATCGGTACCATCGCAAAAGCTTTTGCTCATATTTGTGCCTTTTGTCGAAGCTTTTTCCACTCATCATCAGCAGATGAACCGAATCAAGGTTTCTGCGTCTCTTATCTGTTTTGTTGGCTGACTTCATTATATGAAGTCTCAATTTCATTCAAAATGGCTTATACTTTACATACAACGCTTGGTTGGCTTGAGTTTCGTTAGTTGTTTTCAAACAATCACTTCTAATATATTCTTCTTCTTCCTTCTTCTTCTTCTGCTTCCTTATCCTTTCAATTACAGAACACGAGACCATTAAGAAGAGCTTGGAGGCAAAGCAATCTGAAATCCGTTCAACCCAGACTGAGATTAGCACCCTTGAAAAGGAGCTTTCTCTTGATCTAGGTACGCGTACTATTGATGCTATTTCCAACATCATGATATAATTATCTATAAGACTGCATGATCATTCATTTATGTTATACGGCATATCAATGATGGGCAGAGGCTTACTAAATTGATGTCAACTAATCTTTTTCTCCTTTAAACTTGTGTCTACCATAATAGGTGGTGAGGCCTATTGGGCAATCAAAGATGAGACCATCGAATTGGTGACAAATCAGTAAGTATAAACATATTCTTGTTTTGTTTTGTAGTGTAGTGTAGTGTAGTGTAGTGTAGTGTAGTGTAGTGTAGTGTAGTGTAGTGTAGTGTAGTGTAGTGTAGTGTAGTGTAGTGTAGTGTAGTGTTAGCGCTGGACTTGACTCAATAATATCTGACTTCTTACCGTGGTGCTCTTTTAGATATAGTTACAAGATGACGCCTTTCAAGGATATCAAGCAGGGCTATACACGCCTTGGGTATTGTTCTCTCTCTCTCTCTCTCTCTCTGTTCCTTTGCAAATGGAAGCTTTAAACTCGCCTCTTCCATGACTTGTTTCTATCATCATCATCAACAACAATGTGACTACTTAATGTATGTATATACACTTAACTTTGTTTATACACTGTTGTTGAACACAGGGAATGGGGCAAGTGGTTGGATGGCAGATACAGGAAGATGGAGTACGCCAATGGCGAGAAGTGCTGGAACGGACCAGAGAGAAAGACGATCGTTGAGGTCATTTGTGGAGAGGAGAACAAAATTTTGAAGGTAAGAACAACAGACAGACAGACAGACAAACAGTGTTTAGTGCTAGAGAGCAAATGTTTCTTTAGCTTTTCTACAACGTAGCAAAGGATATTGTCAGTTGCAAAGATTTACTGACTCTCTACTCTCTCTACTCTCTACTCTTACACAGGTGGAGGAGCCCAACCGTTGTGAATACTCTATGCTGTTCACTACGCCAGCGGCCTGCAGCGAGAAGAAGGTCTCCCTCTTGGAGCGCGAGCTCAGCGACCTGGAAGGGCCAGCTGGACAACAGCAAGAAGAACACAAGGGCCTCTTCTCCAGGCTCAGCGAGATCGTCTCTTGAACGAACCCAGAACTGATTAGTTCTTCCACAGATCTGAACTAGTTAACACACACACACAAGGGCTCTTTGTCTCCTCACTATTTGCTGCCTGACGAAGTGTAAAAACATCATAAACGAATCAATTCAAAAGTGTCAGCATCTTTTTTTTTAAACTGAAGATTAATCTGTTGTTTGTACGATCTCTTGCTAAGCGCGTCTGCGTTTATCATCGGTTGTTTGGGGGTGCAGACCTTTTTTTTCGCTTTGCAGATGATGATGTGGACTAGGAAGGGGAGGACACTACAATTAGCAGCAAATGTGTGGACAAAGTGCCCTCAGTTCGCAAGCCGAGGGCTACCCACCAAGCGGTTGTTCGCCAGCACCACTTTGGGGGATCAACAGCAATCCTTTGGGGTAGGCATCCCTGAAAGGAAGAGGACAATCGATCTGTCTCTCTATTTGGTCACTGATGACGCCCTCTCCAAAGGCAGATCAATTGAAGAAGTGGTCACTCGCGCTATAAAAGGTTGGTTTCGAGCTGAGTGCAAAAGTGAATGATTAGAATTGAGATTAAATGAATTCATCAAAGGTGGTGCCACTGTTGTGCAGCTGCGCGATAAGACCAAAACCACTAAAGAACTAATCGACACAGCGGTACGGCTTCTCAAGGTGACCCGTCCAGCAGGGGTGCCTCTCATTGTCAACGATAGAGTAGGTTTGAAGCTAGCCTTCCCCTGATCTTCTCAGATGTCAATCAATTAATGGAGCTACATCTCTCTTCTCGTGTAAAGATGTCGCTCTGGCTGCGGGAGCAGATGGGGTGCATGTTGGGCAGAATGACATGGCTTGCTCCAAAGTCTGTCAGCTCATGAGGCAGCATCACAATGCATCAATCGTTGGTCAGTCACCTTCTCACTCAACTTTTGGGGGGGGGGCATCATCCCCTTCTTCTCCCCTGTAAGCCAAGGAAGTGTGTTGAGCACGAATGCCAAGGTTCTGGCTAACCATACATCTCTCTCTGCTCTCTCTCTCTCTCTCTCTCTCTCTCTCTCTCTCTGTGTGTGTGTGTGTGTG
>CDFI01106920.1:0-46191 GCA_000826405.1 Acanthamoeba divionensis | reverse complement strand
CCCGAACACCCTAAACAATCCTTTGGAGTGGTTCTTTCTACATTTTGCTAATTGGTGTGGGGTTGCCCTCCTGATCAGCTGGCTTGCTGGGGTGTGGCGGGGGAGCTTGCTGCGGAGAACGGCAGCGTGTGGGGACCGGCATCGTTCAAAGTGGCGCTCTTCGACAGCTTGTACAATCTGACCGATGAGCAGCTGGTGCAACGCACACGTGTATTCCAACCGCTGCCGTAGAAGAAGCACTAAATGTAGTCCAACGTTTAATTATAATTTATTGGGACTCCTCTCTTCTTGGCAAACACATTCTTGGTCCGTCACATGTTCATTTTTCTTTTTCTTTTCTTTTCTTTTTTGGTTCAATTGCGGGGCATGATTAATTTTGAACTTTTACCACTCTGGGGCTGGTGTTTGTGTAGGCAAGAGGTTGAAGCGCTTCTTGAGGGTAATTCTTTGTTTGGAGAACTTGTCATCTGGCGAGAATCGAGCTACATCACATCATGATAGTTTTTAAAGAAGATGGAATTAAAAATCGGTCCGTGGGGGGGGGCAAGGATGGTCAGGAGGTACCAGGGTGAGCAGAGACGGTGGGTGTGCCATTGGGAGAAGCCTTCTTCATGGTGTACACACGTTTGCCCTCCTCGTTCAAGTAATACATCAAATGCATGTTGATGAAAGTGTGAATGTGTGTTCTCTTTGGTGCGTGACGGACTAAAAGGCCAACAACGGAATGAACACCGGAGTGAGAAAAATATGCGACAGGCCGAAGGGGGGGGCTTTGAGGGAGGATGAGCGCAGACTCTCTGCACGATTCGTGAAATTAGCTAATTCACATCTCTCTGATTAAATAAAATGGTGCTCTTCTTGATCGGCCTTGGCTTGGGAGATGAAAAAGATATCACCGTGAAGGGGTTGGAGGCTGTCAAGCGATGCTCCAAAGTCTATTTGGAGCATTACACATCGGTTCTGGGTGTGAACAAGGAGAGATTGGTACCCCCCCCCAATGATGATTATCATGATTTGTATGGTGGCTAATGCACTGCATTGAAGGAGGCATTCTATGGAAGAGAGATCATCCTTGCTGACCGGGAAACTGTGGAATCAGAGGCCGAAAGCACTTTTGTGGAGCCTGCCAGGACAGAGGACATTGGATTGCTTGTTGTGGGAGATCCCTTTGGGTATTTCCACCTTCCTTGCCTTTAATAATTGAACATCAGTTAATAATTGAGATTGGGGGTTTGATCTGCAGCGCCACAACTCATGCAGACTTGGTGGTGCGGGCAAAGCAGATGGGGATCGCCGTAGAAGTGGTCCACAATGCATCCATCATGAACGCAGTGGCTGCGTGCGGATTGCAGCTTTATGCCTTTGGGCAAACCATTTCGATGGTCTTCTTTGATGGCAGCTGGAGGCCCGACAGCTGGTACGAAAAGATAGCAGTCAACCGCCAGGCCGGCCTTCACACACTATGTCTTCTAGGTAACACACATGCACACATGTTTCCCTTTCCTCTGGTTTAGGGAATTCCTCAAGTAAGCAAGCTGACCTCTTTTCCACAGACATCAAAATGAAAGAGCAGACCACTGAGAATTTATTGAGGTATGTGGGTTCACATGGGCGTTCATTTGAGTTCTTCATTTCATCATTCTTACCACTTCTTACCCCACTTCACCTCCACCCTCTACAGAGGACGCAAGATCTATGAGCCTCCTCGCTTCATGACAATCAGACAGTGCATTGAACAGCTTCTCGAGATTGAGGAGAAGAGACAGGAAAAAGGTAAGTGAGAGCAACTCTGCACAAGCAATTAGCCTTTGTCTCTTTTGCCACTCTGATGAACCTCAATGATCAACTCCCCTTCAACACACGCTCAGCCTATTCAGAGGATACCATTTGCGTGGGCCTGGCGCGGGTAGGAAGGGCGGACCAGAAGATCGTGGCAGGTCCCATGAAGGATCTCTTGGAGGTCGACTTTGGAGGGCCGCTGCACTCGTTCGTCATCGCTGGCAACTTGCATCCCGTCGAACAGGAGTTCATCGATTTCTATAGCCCCCCCCACCACCACCACACCCACAAACCTCAGAACTGAATTGCCATTTTTTACTGATCTCTCTCTCTCTTGCAATAATTAAATAATTAATATATTATTGTTTGTATGAAAAAAAAAAGAGAAAGCAAACAATCAATTCTCTCTCTCAAAGCAAGATCTCGCGTCTCTTCATCCATGTGTACAGTCTGTAGGACACCACTTGTTAACTGGTTGGGGGATGACATTCCACCTTCTTCTTCTTCTTCTTCTTCTTGTTGTTCTTCACCTGGCCAGCAGTGAGAAGATCCTTTGCAGGCACCGCCACGATAGAAATGGTGGTCCTGTGTAAACAGATCGCGAAACATGTTGGCAGCAAATGTTAATGGACTGTTTTGTTAAACATTTGATCATCAAACTTAAATAAAAATATTACCTGTAGTCAAAGACCAGGCTTTTGATCAGCCGCGCCAGCCATTCTATTTCTTGGGCGGTCTCGTGGTATTCGTCCATCTTGTCTCCACAAAAGACAGAGTTGGTGGAGAGGTTCAGCGTGGCGCGGTTGTAACCGATCAGCTCCATGACTTGGCTGGCATCATTGAGGGTATCTTCCGGGTGCTCTATGCACCACTCGTCAATCTTCGAGTTGAAGTGGATGATGATGTTGGAAACGTTGTCAAGCTTATGCACCAGCGAAGAGTTGTGGCCAGACACTTTGGCACCAATCAATCAATCAATCAAACAAACAAACAAATATGGGAGAAGTTTAGTTAAGACCAGACAACGGACGAATGAAAGAGAACAGAGCAGAGCAGAGCAGAGCAGAGCAGAGCAGAGGTGTACTTACGCCACTCGACGAATGTTCTAACAACGGTAGAGTTGTGTATGATTTCGTAGAAAAGCTGATCATATTCTGTTGCTACAAACTGTTGTGCAGCAGCAGAGGCCGCTGCTTCACCTTCAGCCAAAGTCTTCTGATCTTTCAGCGGAAGGCTGCGCAGAGGGAATATCCTGTGTCCATGTGTTATGAATACATTAAGTAAATTGATGAGTTCCTCTGCCACTCGAAGGTTGTCTGCATTCTTCGCTTGGTCTTCGTGGCACAGGAACTTGATCAAGGCCAGCAAGGTGCTCCACAGGTGTGGCCAGTTATAGTGTATGCGCGTTTCATTGTCTTTCTGGTAGATGGCTAATCGGCGTATTATTCCCAGGCACGAGCAGTACAGGTCCACAGCAAGTTGCTTCTTCATGTTGCCTGTTTGCAGAGAAAAGGTAAATAAATAAGTTTTCCATCAGACTATGAAAAGTACAAAAGGAAGGATCCATGGGAAAAGTACTTTTTATGAAGCTGACCATTATGTCCAACAAACTGCAAGCCAGACTTTGTTGTTTTACTGTTACTGTCTGCTTGAGCTTACTCTAATGTATGTATGTGTGTGAGAGAGAAACACGTGATATTCAGTGGTTAAATTTATAATACTCTTATATTACGTTGGAAGAAAGCAAAGGGGACAGATGAAAAGAGTATAACAGAAGAAGACTTACCTTGTAGTATATGGGCAACGAGGCCATGAGGTTAGGCTCGTGTATGAGATGATTGACGAGCTTGTCCTCAGAAAGCCGCAGCAAGATCTGCATACATATTTTAGAATAATATGACGACCGGGTATCCTTGATGTCAGGCAGCAGGTAGGAGCAAAACGCGAAGAAATTCAGCAACACCTCTGGAACAGCCTCCACTGCACCCACTATCTGTTTTCGCTGCATTTTGTCCTCCTCCATACTATCAGCATAACATTGTTCTTTCTCTTTGCCAACGATCTCGTGGCTATTGTTAATTTCTTTTAGAATTATAGCCTCATCGCTGCATCCACTGCTATTGCTTTCTTCGATTAAGCCATTGCTGGTCTTCTCTTTGTCTTCGATTGGTTTTATATCATCCATAATTGAATTGGTAGGATTTGTTTTCAGCTGCTGGAGCTTCCGATATTCAGCATCGCTTATGAGGTATTCAAAGAAGTGCTCTCGGCCAAGGTTTACAAGTTGATACAGAACCAACAGAATCGCTCCTGTATTATAACTGTATAACCTAGGCCAATGTAAAACTTAGTGAACTAACATGTTGCATACAACTTTATCTATATAATTGTTGCGTTGCTTGAAAGGCGTTAGTGCTTTACTTGATGTTCTCTTCGGGAGGCTGCGCTGTGAACCAGCCAGAAAGGTAGCCTGTCATTCGGGATATCACACCAACAGTTTGAGGATCTCGAAGCACTTCAGCATAATGTCTGTTACAATCATCGCATACATTTGATACTACCCTCATGATCGCCTGTATTTGTTAATCTATCTTAGACTTCTTTTCTGTGCTTACTCACGACTGTTCATGACAGATAATGATGTATGACATACCCTGCCCACACTTGTGGAGTTTAGAGAAGCGAAATGAGTGCAATATATATTGTGGAATGGCTCTTTGGATGTCGTTTTAGGATCCCGTCTGTAATTTACGAGCACTGTCAATAGAAATGTTGCACCTACCAAGAGAGGAGATATCTCTTCGTAACTAAAAACCTTTATGAGAGAGAGAGGAGAAGGAAGAAGCAGAAAAGGTGATTAATAGATATTAATGGTAATTGAAACAGATTGCAATTGGTGGACTGTTCAAAGGTACCTTAACAAGGGTATCAAATATATCAACTTTCATGAAGTATTCTATAAAAATATTTCTATGTATCTCATCAATGGCAGTAGCAATGATTACCAGAGCGTTTAGTGCCAAAGCTTTAAATGCCTCTATTTTGTTTTCAACAAAGAAGAAACAAAGGAAAAGAGAGCTTCAGGATATGTGCATCGTTTTGTACAAGGATTTGAATACCAAGGACGAGTTATACCTGAATAATCGTGGCTGTCGGCCAAGATTGTGTGAAGACTAGAGATAAGTTTAACAAAGAGTTCATCTGCCTGCTCTTTCTTGCAAAGAACATCAATAACTTCCACCCCAAAAGAAGAAAATTTCTTCCTAAAGATGCTTTTCAACACAACACAGATTGTCTGATGTGTTGGATGGATATAGAAGATTACATTAATACATACTGCTACAGCTGCAAAGCAAGACTTTTTGATTAATCAAAATCTTTTACCTCTAATGCATGAGCCAAACGAATCTTACTGGTTCCTTCTAACGCCTTGCACGAGTTTAAAAATATTGCTTGCAGATTGTCCTGATAGTGCACACTTTGATTAGCAAAGTGTTTTTTTTTTGGGGAGGGGGGATTAGTTTGATCTTACCTTCAACTGCAGAAGCTGCTCTTCGCTGGTGAGTATGATGCATCTCTCAAGGAATGCTGAATTGACCCTCAGCAGGAACAGTTCATCCCAAAAAGAGGGTCTTTCTTTATGTGATTCATTTCCCTGTTATGTGAAGTTGCTTACCACATCAGAATGCAATCCTAAGAACAATCTTTCTATTCATGTGCGCAGGAAAGAAGAAGAAGATTTACCTGAAAGAGTTGCTCGTAGATGTCCACGAATTTTTCTTTGAGTGATTGACCATGCTTGTCAGGGCTCGTTTTTCTTAGCAAATACTCTGTGTGCCTTGGCATAGATATGAGGCTCGCAACGCTGTGGGTTGTTTCCATCGTCGTCATCATCAAAGCATGCCCAAGAGACAGCAAATAACTTGATTTTAGACGCAAGACCAACTGGTCACAAACTGACTGACTCGAACTTGTTTTGGATGGTAAAGAAGAAGAGGTATGTGAGATCGATCAAAGAACAAGACCTTTCTCGCAAGAGACTTTATGAGTCTGTGTGCCGCAGCTTACCACGTCCACCAGCAGAGCCGCAATGGGGGGGGGGACAAAGAGAAAAGAGAGGGAACGACTTTCCGACTGAAGTGCAGCCGATGGCCCGATGGTCTAGCAGTGCGTAGCGCAATAGTGCTAAGAGAGCGTGTAGCACTGCACAGTGAGACACTACACCACCACTGCAATCAATGAATTCATTGTGTGGTGTGGAAGCACAACAACATATATTGTATTGCATATTTTGTAGTAGTAGTAGTAGTTCGAAGACCCACAAAAACATGATCGATCACCATCTCAGTCTCTTGTTTTCAGAAGAGGGGAGAGAGATTGTGCAACTGAGAAGAAGAAGAAGATGAACAGCTCTCTGCAGAGACGTTCAGCATTTGATTTCAAATGGTCCTTCTTTCTTCCTCTTCTTCCTGCCACATTGGAGAGAAGCCTCACGTGGCCAACCACACCATCTCACTCTGTTCTCTCTCTTCTTCAGTTTTTAACTCTCAATTCTTTATATCCTTGTTGTTTAGTTAAATATAGTGTTGTTGTTTGTATTTGTAATGTTATGTACATTGTTTAATGGGCCTTATGAAGGTGAGTCCTTCTTTTGGTGCTGAGCCTCAACAACTGTGTCTGCTAAGCCCAGCTGCCTTTCGGTCGCTGCCAACAGCTGATGCCACACAAGGAATTGCTGTGAGAGCACATTCACCTTTGCAGAACACTTAAGGAATTATATAATGATGATGAATGCACAACACAATATTACAATTCTCTCTCTGCTTGCTCTGCTCTCAAATGGACAGACAAAGGATACTAGGTTGTTGTAAGAAGTAAGCATATTGTTGAACTTATCATTGAGTAAGGATGTAGCCTCCACTTGTTCCAAATGCACATTCTCTATTGGCTTCAATGACTCAACCAAGCGTGGCACATCTATAGATATGACACGGTCCCACTTAGTCTCTCAGCTGGAGACAAAACTCATGTTTTTTTTGGGGGGGGGCAGGGAAGTTATACCATCCAAGCGCTCATTTTTCAGCATCTCAAGGTACGTCTCGAAGATTTTAGTTTGTGTGACTATCTGCTTGGCCTCTTCTTCATAGGAACACACGATTTCAGCTTTGGTGGCAAGAGTAGCAAGCTTTAGTTCGCTGTCGTTCTTGGATGGAAGAATTGGATTGCCTTCGCCATCCACTGTCTCAGGCTCATTCAAATCACTCTTCTTCAGCAATTTTATGTCTGTGACAGTAGTGACAGTTAAAATTTGGGGGGACTGGTGTACTAATTTAAAAGCAACACAGCGTGAGGTACTTACATTTCTTGTAGAAATCTTTCATGTGAGGCAGTGAGGTGCATTCCAAATTCGAGATAGACTGCTGCAGAGCACCCGCCTTTGCTAAGATTGTTGCGTTGGGAGTGGGAAAAGCAGTGCAGGAAGCTCCCTCCTTGGCTTTGACGAGCAGTTCAAGGGCCACAAGACGCTCTTGTAGTGCCGCAAGGCTTGCTTCCTTCATCATCTCCATACGTTTTGGCTGTCCGCATCGATTAGAATTTGTCTGGTGTGGTCTAGAAGTTACCGGAATAATAAGTTGACAATAATTGAACAAATTAAAATATTTAAATATCCAATTAAAAATCAAAAAAAAGGCTTACTTGAAGCCATCAAATTGTGCAAAGGTCTCACATTCTCTTCAAAATATTTTCTTGTGATTTCGCTGCCCCCAAATCTTATTATTATTGGGCTTTGCAGTGTGCTCTTTTATATTTAGCAACCTGAAGACCAACTTATTCACTATAGCTCGCCCCAATGCTGAAATCCTTTCCTTTGAGAGCGCTGAGGACATCATCCTCTTCCTTTGTTGGCCCCTTTTCACTGTCCTTAGCAAACCAACAGGCAACATCAACAATAAGAATGTCGGGTCTTATGGCAAGGGGAGCCCCTAAACGCTCAATCAGCATCGATTCAGGCAGCACAAGCAGCAGAACTACGTTTAGCTCTTGCATACAACTGCGGCAAATGCAGGCCACAAGTGTGCGTTGGTCGCCACCAGTTGTGAGGGCAGTCGCCAGCAGCAGTATCCTCACCGGCCATCTCATCTGGGAGGCCGGCGTCACACCATCCCATCCCCATTCTTCTTCTAGATTATACATGACATGTACGTTGGTTCGTTGGCACACAGCACTATTTTGCGATACTAAGTGACGACTTGTATTTTCAACCAAAGGGCAAGAAGAAGCCGTACAAGGAGCCAAGAAAGGTTGGGCATACCTAGACAGAGAGAAGCCAGTCCTAGTGGTATGTATTTTACTCCCGTTCTTGTACTTCGCAATGCTTCTCATTAATGCATGTAGTGATATAACTAATGGGGAATACAGCCTTTGCCCACATTGTGGCAGCGTTTTCGGTACATGTTGGCGAAGATAGTGGCTGCTGCCCTGGGCGTCTTAAGCGCAGCCTATCCCATCACCCACTTCTACTGCCACCATATGGTGCCTATCCCCATTGCAATTAGATGCACGCAAGCAGCAAAGAAAGTTATGCCATAGCCATTTATTATTATTGTATGCTTTCTTCTGCAGAACATCGATCTGTGGGGTAACCTCGATTGGCTGTTAAGTCATGAGGCGATGGTTCTAGGTGTTCCAATTGTCTCCGTCATATGCGCCCTGTGGCTATGGTTTTGGTGGGTTTCCCCCTTGCCCTTTCCACTTAGTGCATCAGATTGCTCACAATAACCATCTCTGTAATAGTGGCTGTGGGCACTATAACCTATTGTCAGATTGGGCCACCATGAGGTAATAAGATTATAGCGAGCTTGTCGCCCCACATCACTTTTATTTGCACTTTATACCTCACTAAATTTGGTTTTATAAACATAGAGATAAAGGATTCACAAGCAACTATTCTGAAATAGTAGATAAGCATGGGCTGCGAACAGCCCTCGTCTTCATGACACCACGCGAATTACGCCTTAAGTTTCTCAAACAATTGTCAGAGGGAGATTTTTCTCCACTGTTCAACGTAAGTTTGTAGAGCAGGGAGCAGAGAGCAGGGAGCAGAGAGCAGGGAGCAGAGAGCAGGGAGCAGAGAGCAGGGAGCAGGGAGCAGGGAGCAGGGAGCAGGGAGCAGGGAGCAGGGAGCAGGGAGCAGGGAGCAGAGATATGTCTTGAATGAAAATTAACCAAAGGTTTTTTAGGGTGATGATTTAGTTACTATGATGCAAAATAGAATCCTCTTAAGAAGCGAACTTGAAGGTATTCAATCCACTTTATCGCCAGTTAATTTCTGTAGCAGTGTGCTTAGTCTTCAAAATTCTGACCACTGTTTTCTACGCTATGATTATGCACATAGCATTGGGTGATCTAAAGCGAAAGCTGCGTGCCTCAAAAGATGCTTACACTGGCATGCAACAATTAATTGATGCGGAACTCCAACAGCTTATTTCCAAAGGTATAGCTACAAGCTACCAACTAACAATTACTTGTTTAAATATACATTGCGCATGGCCACATAGCCCAGGATTACAGCTAACTATTTCTCTCTCTCTCTCTCTCTCTCTCACACACACACACCTACACACAAACATAATAGCAAAAATTGAACTGGATAGAAAGATATATGACGAGCAGCTGGCCTATGAGGCAAGTGCTGAGTTCAAGATAGGGAAACTCTATGCCCAACAGTATAACGAGAGGTTACGCAACCTGAAGCAAAAGAGAGATGACAAATTAAACAAGGTACCAGTTTTAATCCCACTGAGTCCTCAGAGCTTATTTATGGCCATACCTACATTTCTATGATCTCTCTCTCTCTGGTCAAGGAGATAATAACTTGTTTCCTTTCTTTCGTGTTTTCTTTTCTCAGATTAACAAGAAGGTGATCACAGCTGATGAGAGGAGGAACAAGATAAAGGCTGTACAAAACGAATACGACAGGGTATCTCACCACTTTCCTTCACATTCGTTCCTGTTCTTTAAATTAGTTTAATTGTCTTTGGAACGTATAAATATTTAGAAAAGATGGTTACATATATATGTTCTATTTTTCTAATGGCTCTTGTTGTTGGTCGTTCATACAAAAAGGCTGTTCATTTGGAGACACGCATCTATGACGAAGAAAGACTGCTCAACCAAATCGCACTTGAAAAGCGGACCCGTGAGATGTACGTTAGACCACTGAAGAAAAAAAGCTTTTCTTCTTTGGAGAACTGTTGTGGTGGTAACGAATGATGTCATGATGATGACTGATGATTGATGATGGTTTGGTTGTGTGTTTCAGGGACGACGCTGTGAAGAAGGCAAAGGAGGACTTTGACCGCTTCCAAGGCGAGGTCAAACGAGAAAGAAGGATTGAAGAGCGACAGCACCAGGCGCGCGCTCATTATGAAGATCAGTGCGCAGAGCTCAGGGCCATTCACCAGAGCCTCGCGCTCTCCCTCTTTGACCCCAACACTGTCCAAGTACCCGACCACACCCCCTTTCAGCGCAACTGAGCACACACATGTAAGAGGTATCGCGTGTAGATCCATCCATCACACCTTCACAAGAGAGTGTAGAGCAAAAGAAGAAGAGAGATGAAGTAGGCAACACTGCATCCATCCATCCATCCATTCATTTAAACGAAACATAAAGGCTGCTGAGATCGGAGACCATACTCCTCCTCAAGCAATCCTTGGCACTTTACTCTACTCTTCATCATCTTCATCAGTCACTTCCTTCTGTAGCTTCATCTGTCTGGTTGAGCTCGTTGGTCCAAAGGGTGAGGTTGTCTCTCAGCAGTTGCATCACCAGAGTAGAGTTTTGGTAGCTGGAGTCCGAGAGGGTGTCTAGTGTAGGGAGCGCCTCATCGAAGGCCTGCTTGCTGATCTCTATGGCCTTGTGCTTGTCATTGATGATCTCATAGTAAAAGACAGAGAAGTTGAGAAGCAAGCCCAATCGGGTCGGATGGGCAGGAGGCAGCCTGTTGCAAGCCTCAAATGCTCCCTGGTAGGCCTATGCTCCCCATAAACTCATACAGCATCAATCAACAAGAAAAAAAGACATGACATCACTCTAGCTGACAACAGGATCATCACCTGGAGGGCACTGTCTGAGGTGGCTTTGCGTTGATCGCTTCCTTCCTCTGCACTCTCGCCCATATAACGGTAGTAATCCCCTTTCCTGGTGTGATGATCAGCACCATGGTATGAGCAAACATCAGAATGATTGTAAAAAAAATAAACATCATTGTACATTTTGTAGTAGAAGACTTGGCCCTCATCATCATCCCCTGCTGTGGGTATCAAGTTGTTCTCCAGAAGTGAGATGACCTCTCCACAGAGCTGTTCCAGTTCGTGCTGCATCCTTTCTCTGAGGCCTTTCACCAAAGTTTCATTGTATCCCTTGCCTCTCTTGGTCTCCTCACTTTTGAGCACTGCAGTGACTACCCTCAATGCAGTTCGTACAGAAGAAGCTTTGTGCTTGTAGGCCACTGAAAAGAGGGTCTTTTCCTCCTGGGTCAGGGGCTTGCCTTGCTTTGCCCTTATTATGGAACGCAAGTGATTAACCATGTCATCGTACCTTTCTGCTTCCTCAGCCACCTTGGCCATATAGATGTCTCTCCAGTTATCATCTTGTTGTTGTTGTTGTTGAGTCATCAGGCCGTCTTTGTGGTGCTACACGAAAGCAGGGTCTATCTTGCTGTAACACAGCTGAGAAGGTTTCTTGCTTTGCTGCTTTTCACTGGCAAATAGGTTATGCTTGAGAAAAGAGAGAGAGAGAGGGTTTCACCTCTCCACCTTCACAAAGCAAGAGGCATCTTGGTGCGTCGCTTAGACTCTGCGTGGGGCTTCCATTCTTTCTCGAATTTCTTGCGGGAATTGTGGGCCGCTTCTTCGTCACTTCTTTGGGCAATTTCAAATACATCCAATGGCTCTCAAGTGGCTCTCCTCGTTTAACTTTTTTTTTGCAGAGAGAGAGGAAATGGCATGGCATGCCTAACCTCTTGGTTGAATATTTAAGAATGAATTGGTATATTGAAAAGCAAATCATTTTAAGTCTTTCTGGTGTTCTTATACAAAATATTAGATAGCCAGCAGCAAAATGGATTGGAATTGACTCCAGATGTTCTTCCTCTTTTTCTTGCTTGAGAAGAAGAACTCTTCTTCTCACATCTCAACCTAAAATGGAAGGGAATGGGAAACTATCGATATAGAACCGGTCCCACCACCAGTTTTGAGCGTTGTCACTCGACCCTTCATGCTGAAGCAGCCATGTTCGCAGATACAGACCACAAAGAATGCCATGACCTTTGGAAGAGAAGAGGTTTGTTAGTTCAGACCACGGCAATGGGAAATGGGAAATGGGAAATGGGAAATGGGAAATGGGAAATGGTACCAATGAATAGCATGAACCACATAAAGACATTCCACCCATTCCATCCGCGGAACAATAAAGTCAAATAAATAAATAGCACTAAAAACAAAAACAACAAACAAAGTTAGTTAGCGGAAATGGTAATATGTTCAGCTGAAATACTACGAGCCAGTTAGTCTTACCTCCAGGTATCACAAACATAGTAAACAGGATTGGCTTATAGAAGCCGAAGGAACAGGCGATGATATACTAAACAAATGTTATACAGTGAGTGCCCATTTGTTTGTGTGATGACGAACGACAAAATGAGCAAAAGCCTACCTCATGGGCCAGAGCCGAAAGCATGAAAGTAACCCACATAGCGCTGTTCTTAGTGAGATGCAGGGAGCCAACACATTCCAAGAAAATGTGCTTGTGCAAAAAGTTGTGCACTATGACGTTCCATTTGCGATAGTACTGGGACCACCCAGTTGCGTTCCACCAGTCTTTGTAAAACTGTTTACAATCGTTCGTATAATAGTGAAAAGAGAAAGGAAAGGAAACATAGATAGCCTTTAAGTGTTAAGCCCAAACAACTGAAATTCTGAGAAAGGTAGAAACCTGGCGATCAGCAAAACGCGTAAGTTCAGCCCACGCATTCATCCATGAATGCAAAAGCCCTGTTAAAAAATTGAACAATTCTTAATCCCTATTTTTCATATTCAAGATGAATAATGTGGGAGTGAGGGTCAGTATACCGTAGAAACCCATTAGGGCGATAGTGCAGGAAGGAATCATAACCTTGAAGATGCCAAATATAAGTTCCTTGAAGTCGCCCTTAAATTCACCATAATGAGGCATCACAAACCTTGGCGGAAAGATAATGAGAAATGGTCTTTCAATTCGCCATACCAAACCTCCTCTTTAATAATAAAGTGCAACGTCCTACCTGACGAAAATAGCGTATGTGTACAAGACCGTCGCACCTGCTTCAATAAAGCTCTTTATCACAAAACTGTTGTAAATATGTTGTTAGTTAAACAGAAAACAATTTATAAGGTTATTAGAAAGACATTTAAAGATACATACCTAAGCCGAATTCTCTTTGTCCTTGGGTAGCTAATTTGATAAACAAGAGTTGGGGCCCACAAGAAGTACATGTAATTCCCAAAGGTAACATTCTGGGGATAGAGCAAAACGTTGGGGTCGCTGTCACCAGCTTTTTTCTCGATGCGCAAGGAGCGGTTGACCATTATATATGAGTACATCTTCATGAACAGTCGCATGAACTCACACATGATAAATGCTGACGTTGGTGGTGGGAAATCCCATGAGCGGATCACTTTAGGAACCAAAATCATCAGCGTTAGGCAGGCTGCTCCAAACATCACATAAGCAGTCCTGTCCACCAAAACAAGTGCAGAACGTGAGACAAGAAAAGGGTGAGAAGGCACAAGAACACACTTGGGGGAACAGTCCTGAATACCTTGGAGAAAGATAGCCGTGTACAATTGACTTTTGTAGAATAGGTGCCACGAAGGAACAGATAAATATGGCCAGCCACACCAGCATAGCATAATCAAATTTTCCAAAACACCAGAAAAGCAATGGAAAATCTGGAAAAGATAATCACTAATTAGCTAAGCAGATACAAAGCCAACAACAGGTCACGAAAGAGAGCGTACCTAGAAGCTGGCCGTTTTCAAAGAAATTGTATGCAAAGGTATTGGTGATTGCCACAAACAACACAGCTAGGAAGATGTTGTACACGGTTTTAAAGTGAACAATCTTCAACATTTCGCTCATGGCTGAGTTTCTGGGAAAGTGTGTCTGGTACTTGCTGATAGGAGTAGGATTTGAAAAAATATCATCCAACTTTGCGGCCAAGGCTTCAGGATTGAATGAGAAATTCAATCTGCCTGCATGCTGCACACTAGAGTCCCCTGATTCTTGTTTGTTTGTTTGAAATATTTCCTTTCAATCAGCTAGAGGTAGAAGAGGCAGAGAGGGGATTAAAAGAGCACTACCTGCAGGTCCGGAATCTTCAGTGGCGTCTGTGCGCTGCTTTGTCCCGTTCACTTTGCGTCTTCTCACCTCAAAGGCGTTTGGGGTACGTGGATAATTGTCATTGTTGTTGGATCTGACCTCACAGGGGCCTTCATACAAATCCTACAAGCAACAATGAAACGTCCGTATATCAGAATGGTAAAAATTTTGAGTCAAAAGATATCTCTTTTAAGTGTGGTGGAGGAATACCTGTTTATTGAGGCAGTCAAATATGTGTGTTTTGGCCTCCTCAAGAGAAGATATGGTCTTGCTTGCAATGAGGTTTAGGACTTCATCGTTCTGTCGCTCAAGGATCATATTCATTGCTGTCTTGCCTGTTGCATCCCGCAAATGTACCTTTTTTTGCCATAAATGAAAGATCAGCATATTAAAATGACAAAACACACCACACAAGAGAGGGAGAGAGAGCGAGAGGAGAGAATTAGTGCAGGAGCTATTGCGCTTTGCTTTTTGTCTGCCTAGTACCTCTGCTCCACGGCCAAGAAGAAGGGCAACAAGGGTCACATTATTGTCCTCCACAGCAACATGCAGCGCCGTCCTCTGCAACCAGTTGAAGGCCGACATGTTACTTTTCAATCTTGTTCTTTGAAGGGTCTCAAAAGTGTCAACATACCTTTGCTTCGTTCTTGTTTGACCAGTTGACATCCAGTGTCTCCTTTTCGAGCAAGGCCATCACTTTGGAGATATCTCCATTCTGCACTGCCCGAAAAAGTGCCTTTTGAAAAGAAGTGAAAGCATAAGCATATGTTTTTTGATCCAAGCCGCCCCCAAATCACAAACAGAGAACACATACAGATTCCAACAAGATCTCTGTTTCCAGAGATGTTTCTTCCTCTTCATTCATTATTGAGGGTTGTGCCCTTGAAATGATCTCAGAAGAGGCCATGGCTCCACCACAAATTCAAAGGCTACTGTGGTTGTAGATTTATGGAAACACGATGTTTGCTTCTCTTTGTGAGAGTGTCCGTGACGTAATGGCAAACAAACGAAAAGGACAAAGCGCTGCAGATCAGATGTTGCTTTGCTTTGCTTTGCTTTTCTGTACTGTGCTGCCCTGGCGCAGGTTTGTTGTTAAAAGTTTGATGGTGGGGGTGGGGGGTGCTGGTATTTTCCCAACAATTGCTGCACGATCCAATTCTTTGGTTTACCATTGGCCGCCCGTAATAAATTAATAATAATAATAAATTGATGACCATGGTGGTGGTACTCATCTCTTTCCTCACAAAGTATAAGTTTGATCTCTCTTGTGTGTTTTCGTCGTCGTCGTCGTCGTCTTCTTCTGTACAAGATTTGCAAGACTTTGCAATTTGGAGAGAACTGCTAGTAGAGGCAAGGCAGAGAGAATTTCGTTCTTGCATTCTTTCATTTCATTTTTACCTATGACCGTCGCCCTCCAAGTTCATGGACCTCGATCGGGAGAGCTCACTGAGCTCGATGTCCATTTCATTCACTCTTCTGCTGGCAACTGTGTTTCCTTTGTTGCCTCCCTGCAAGTAAGCCAGCGTGGGTTCGTATTGGTCGTAGAAGAAGAGGCCCTCCTGCTCCATAGTTCGCTCAGACATGTTGCCGATGAGGCTCTCCAGCTCAAAGTTAATGCGCGCTTTGATCTTCTTGATTGTGGTGATATCTGCTTCATTGAAGACAAGCAAGTCTTTGAGCTCTCTGATGAGCAAATTGTAGGCGTTGCCCTCTCGGACTACCTCTGTCACCGCCTTGGAACGTGTAAAGTTGAAGATACCTGTGAAGAAGAGAGCAGCTCTTACTTTAAAAAACCAAAGGATATGTTTAGAATGACGATGAGGTTGATTAATACCTTCGCGGACATAGATGGGTTGGTCTGCAATCCAGAAGAACCTCTTGGAGCGGAACAGCAGCCTCTTGACCGGTGTAACCCACGAGCTCAGCAGAGACATAATGAGAAATAAGATCCCAAAGGGTATCACAACGTAAGCCCACGGGAACCAACTGAAACCACCAACAGGAGTGGCACAAGTGCCAGCAGCCAGTATTTGCTTGTGCGTTAAATAGTACGACTCTTTAAGTGGAGAGAGAGAGATCAGTTTCAAAGAAGGGCTTGCAGCAAAGACAGTCTTGAGTTGGGCGCACCTCCTAGGAAAACTAATACAATAGTGATGACCACAAAGGCGGAAGCATATAATAGCTTTAGCAGTGAGCGTCCTAATACATGGCTTTCCATGTTGTGTGTGAGTGCTTTGTTTTAGCAGGAGCATCACAGATGATGGATGGAGTGCACACTTACAATACTTTGCTTTTCATTCCTCCTTGGCGCTCAATTCTGTGTCCCTTCCTTTTAAACACAATGCGAAGATTCCTTATAATGGGCTGAAGAAGGGAGACAACAGCTGCTAGTACGAGCATAGCAAACATGGCCTTGAGCAGTGAAGTGACGCTATCAAGCTCGCTGCTCGCTGATTTCACTTCTGAGGTGCTTGTGGCAGCTGCAGCTGTGGCTTTTGTTGGGGCGGCTGCTGCTGCGGCTGCAGGTGCGGTCGGCCGAGCAGCTGCAGCCTGGGCTTGCCTTTCTTCTGTTCTTTTTGTAGCAGCCCCTGTTGTGCCTCCCGTAGCTGCTCCTGTTATTCCTCCGGTGGCTGTTCCACCTGTAGCAGAAGTTCCTCCTGTAGCAGCTGTTGTGCCTCCTGCTGTTGTTCCACCTGTAGCAGTACCTGTTGTACCTCCCGTCGCTGCAGTTCCTCCTGTTGTTCCCCCTGCCGCTGCAGTTCCTCCAGTAGTTGCTCCTGTTGAAGCGGAGCCTCCTGTAGCTGCTGTTCCTCCTGTGGCAGACCCTGTTGTGCCTCCCGTCGCCGCTGTTCCTGTAGCTGCGCCTGTTGTGCTTCCTGTCGCCGCTGTCCCTCCAGTGGCGGCCCCTGTTGTGCCTCCCGTCGCCGCTGTTCCCGTAGCTGCGCCTGTTG
This sequence comes from Acanthamoeba divionensis, assembly GCA_000826405.1. Lineage (NCBI taxonomy): Eukaryota > Discosea > Longamoebia > Acanthamoebidae > Acanthamoeba > Acanthamoeba divionensis. Next base: position 29,038 of record CDFI01106920.1, on the reverse strand, counting down.
TGCCTCCCGTCGCTGCTGTCCCTCCCGTGGCGGCGCCCGTTGTGCCCCCTGTTGCTGCTGCTCCTCCTGTAGTTGCTCCTGTTGCTGCTGCTCCTCCTGTGGCTGCTGTCCCTCCTGTAGTTGCTCCTGTGGCTGCTGTTCCTCCTGTAGTTGCTCCTGTTGCTGCTGCTCCTCCTGTGGCTGCTGTCCCTCCTGTTGTACCCCCCGTTGCTGCTGTTCCTCCTGTAGTAGCTCCTGTTGTGCCTGCTGTCGTTGTTCCTCCTGTTGTAGTTCCTCCTCCACCTTTTGTTTTTGTTCTTAGTGTTGTTTTTTCTAAATTAGAAGAGAATAGGTGGAATGGCAATTTACCTCCGGCTTCGCAAGACTTCTTCTTGCTGTAGGCATCCTGCAGCGTTACGAAATTGCTGATGACAAGCCATAACACAAACAGCCAGGCCAGTACCATAACAAACCTGAAATGTTGCAGCAAGAGAGGATTTCATATGGAACAATTGTTAGAGGTTCATTCGAACTATTGGTCGAGGTTGCTGGATAACATACCTGCGTACTTTATGAAAGCCAACGAGGTCCAGGAAGAGGCCCACAAAGAAGGCATGGACCGCCTTCCAGGAGTCCTCCCTGTTACTGGGCACTACATAATTCTTCGCTACCGCTTTCATCTCTCAAAAAGGCTTTTTTGCATATGATGATGATGATTTCGCGTCCTTCAAGCAAAGTGGTCAGTCAGCGCTTTACTTGCAATTCATGTCGCCACACATAGAAAAGAATTGGTGAGAGGAGATGGTGGTTTCACTCAGTCCCGTTTGGAGGGTTGCCCACCAAACACAACGCAAAAACGGAGATTCACAGTTTGGTTTCCCTTTCGATTTTTTTTTGCAGCAAATTGGACCGAGGTGCCCAGAAATTTCTGAGGCATACCGAAGTCTTCTGATGATTGTGGTATGATGATGATAAAGTTCGAAAGTTTGTTTACCTGACTGACCGTTTCACTGTATCCTCTGTAAACTCCTACCATGGTAGAAAATGTGAAGAGAGAAGAAATGGAGAGAGAGAGAGCAGTTGTCTAATCTCTCACACGCGAATACTGCTCCTGAAGAATTATCAAAATATTTATGTGTGTTGGCCTTATTTTGTTTCATAAATAACCTTTTGATGGCAGCAGTAGCAGTGAACGCGTGGCTACGCTCTTTGTTGTTGTTCGGATAAGTTGTAACTTATTGTCCGAGGCTGGGGTCTCTAATGACTTGTGGCTCAAAGTCATCTCTTATTGCGTTGGCCAAGGATGCGGCGTACAATTCCAACCTTTGGGTCATCTGCAGGTGCATATCATACGTGGTGGTGGTCAATACACGTATATTTCTCTTTGTTTAGAGTTTCAGGGATGGCTAAAACTACCTGAAAGCCCCACTTATCTTTGACTTGTCTGCAAAGATTCAGATCCACTTCAGCCACCAACAAGCCATCTTTAACGCGCGAAAGAGACTGGTGAGGAAAAAACACGAGTGAGTATTTCTATGTTATTAAGCTCGTTCATACATTATATATGTTCTCATATATTTCCTCTGCTTATTTAAGCGGAATAGGGGCCTTTGGACATATGCATAATGCAAGGGGAGGGGAGGGGAGGGGGAGGGTTACTGGTGTTCTGGACGCATCAGGACCAGCGACATAAGAAGAGCCATAAAAATGGCCAAAGTCCTTGTGAGCCGGTTTGCCGTCGCCAGAGGTAAACTCGTTGGGGAAATGCTCAGTGCCTACCCGGTTAATGGCTCCGACGAAGTAACTGCATGACGATAACAACCATTTAATTTTACAATATGTATATTTCTGTTGGGCCATGTAGTAAAGCTTGTGTGTGTTGTCTTCTGTCGATTCGTGTGTATGTGTGTGTGTGTGTGTTATTTTTACCTGTTAGCGATGGCAGCGTTTCGGGCTTCAATTGGCCACATGGGTTCGCTCAGAGTACCCACCGTGGCAGAAGGGTTGAACACGATCTCAGCGCCATTGATGCCAAACATCTTCGGAGAAATGGCATTAGGCTTTATATATCAACAATAACAATATCGCTACATAAATGTACATATGCTTCTTTTTCACTTACCAGCCAGTTTAGGGGATGATGACGACCATAACAAATGTTTACGCCAATCTTGCCTAAAGTCAATAATAAAGATTACATAAGCATTACTCGATTGTGACAATCTATCTTTTTTTTGTCCTTATTATAACAAACTACAGCAAGCCATGGCTTGTGAATGACAAAGTTGAAAACCTTTTAGTCAACCTACCAAACTCTGTCTCAAAGACAGGGTGTCCGTCCTGACCTTCCATGTAATAAGTAGACTCATTAAAATCTCCTACCCTGGGGATATGGTTCTTCCTATGTTTGCCAATAATGTTGCCATGATTGCCAACGACCACTGTACAGTTTATGAAATATAATAATAATGGTGAGAAAGATAACCCATAAGATTGATCTCTAGCTACTTTTTTGGATTTTAAATCAAACCAGCAGTGTTATGAATGGTCTGGCCATGAGCGCTATCACGCTCTAAAATGGAAGACACAATCACCATATTGTGCTTGCGCGCCAACTGGAACATAACACAAAAAAAAAATTAATATAATTATTGTTGTTAGCAAGACCACTGTATATTCTTGTAAGGGAACCTAATTCTCCTTCACAGATTTGTACCTCTTGTATGAACTTGACAGAGGGCCCGTCCTTAGCAGACTCAGCGAACTCACACCAGGGCTGCTTCTCACGAGTGCAGAATGCGAATGGCATGGTCCACGCTTCCTGTAAGCACAGTACATTGACTCCCATTGAGGCAGCTGCCTCAATGAGCTCTCTAATCTTTTCCTCGATAGCCTTATACTGACAAGCATGGTTAGCCATTTTAGCCTTTTGATGAGGGTGTGCCTTGGCGATCAGAGGGAAGAGACTAACCTGTTCCTGGATCGGAGCAGTAGTGGGTGCCACAACAGAGTTTTGGATGAGACCAATCCTAACTATCCTCGGCTTGCGGGTGTGCTCAGGCTGAACACAACAAGCATTGATGAAATGTGCGTATGTGAGCAATCTAGAAGGAAGGGGTCTCCACCCCCTAACAAGATTTAGATTTATTGGCAGTGGGGGGAGGACACCTGCGCCTGAAATTTGTAGGCTTTAATGGAATAGTTATTGTCTCTAGCGAGCTTCTCTGCCTGTTCAGAGAGGGCCAACTCGGGTAACTCCCTGCCATAAATCAAGCGCCTTGCTTCGGCAAGATCCCTACCAGACAGATGCTCGTCCAAAATGGCATCTGTGCAGAAACATTATTAGAACTTATAAGATGAGTACCAGTTGGTGTCAATGATATTCTCGTACCAATGCTCTCTGTTTCGTTTTGTTGGGTCTGCATTGTGGTAGATGTAGGGCAAGATGCACAAGGAATCAAGGTCAACCGTTATTAGGTTGCCCCCCCCCCCGAATTGCTCTTTCCGACCCACACACAATTTCATTTATCCTTCCGCATCGCCATATTATATTATATTGCTGTTGGAGCAGCAATTGCTTTTTAAGAATTCAAACATTGAGCCGCTCTATGTTGTAGCATTGCACAGCAGCTGCACCTCCTTCAAATGACCATAAATGGGAACCTCCATCAGTAGCATTACATGTACATGTATTCTTAAGAAATTGGTCTTTAGTTATTATTATTATGTGGCTCCATGCTCACATTTATTGTCTCTGTGTAAAACATGTACACGGTTCCAACATAGGCTTCCCTCTTCTTCTTCTTCTTCAGCGTGCAGTGTAATAGCGTACGCCGCCTTGCTCACTAAATCGGGTGTACTTCAGCAACAGTTTCTCCTTCGTCATGCCCGGCTCAACCAAATCCCTTTATATAAAAAAAAGTATAAGCATTGGTAAGCCTGCCACTTGTTTCGCACAGATAGTTGCCTGCAGAGCAGAGCAGAGCTAATATTACGTACGCGATGTAGGGGCTGATATCTTCTATCGTCCACTTGGGCTTCTTTCTAAAGAGATGCTGAAACCGTGAGGGCGCATCGTTGGGTAGCGACGATAATGGATAATAGTACAACCGCTTCTCTGCGCCAACGATATTCACCATCGCTAAACCCTGACCATGATCACGATCAGAACTACTACTTCAGCAGTCACTTTCTCTTCTCTTCTAATCCTTTTTTTTTTTAAAAAAAAAAGAAAGGGGGGAACATCATCATATACCCCCAACATTTCGAGAGAAGGCTTCAAATTGATGTCATCGTCTTGCACGATATCTTGCCACTTTGCCATAAACTCATCAACAAGCCAGGCCTGGTAGAAAGCAGTGCTGAGCAATTTTTCACTTATCGGAAAAACAATTCCCTCCTTTGAGAGTACCTTATCTTCGTTCTTCAGTAATTGAGACTCAGCACGGAATATACAAAGCTTTGTAGTATCGATCTTTGCAATTTCAGAGTTCTCCATTATGCCAGAGACAGAGAACATTCTCAGCACATGGTCTATTATCTCTTTGGAATATCCTGATGTAAGAGCAATAGACTATTAATATAATGCGGTCAATTCTGCAAGTTATATGAAGAGAGGGCAGAGTAGGTTAGCCATAAGCCTTTCCGTGGTGACCGCGAGCTCTAACTGGAAAGGGCAGAGAATAGAGAGGTATACCTGGCTGACTGTCTTGGCATTGCGCAACAGGAACAGCATGAAGCGGCCAATCGTTTATTCGCACCGAGAGCATTATCCTATCCATCACCTTAGAATCAAGTCAAGAGTCAAAATGGAATTATTGCTCTTTTTGCTGTTTAACAAGAACCAGTTACCTCCTTTATAAAGGAACGCCCAAGTTGCCTCCAGTAGCCTTGGTTGCCATTATGACCAAAAAGATGTTACACTCGTGGACGGTATGTATGAAGACTGGGTTTAGAAAGACGATCACCTTTCAAGCAGATTGCGTGAAGCTTATGCAAGGCTTGCATCAGCTCTGTCTCACTTGCTTGCACCTATGAGTTAACATGTTATAGCTTCAAGTGCAGTTGGTTTCAAAGATCAAATCAAATTCATTGTTACCCTGTCTGCAAGTTCTTCGTATGTGTACTTTTTCAGACCTTTCTTGCCGTCATTGTCTTCCTCTTCTTCTCCCTCATAGGGCCACTCTGCCAGCAGCGCCTTAAGCACAGATATCTTGGGCAAAATTGGCAGCAGCTCTTGAAGATATATTCAAACATCGTTGGTGTTATTCCATTTAAGCCTCAAGCCCACGGCTGTTGATCATATTTGTTTTTGTTGGGGGGGGGGGGAAGCATTCTACCATAGTAGCCTGAAATAAGACCAGCAACTTCAAAGCTCTTTGGAGGCAGCAGCAACAAATAATTACTATGGAAAGGATGAGATCAGAATCGGATCGATTTGGAAAACGTAACGGGAAAAAGAAAAAATGGTGGGCGGACCTGGTGTCTACATGTCTAATCGTATAAGTAGTGTCTCTGGTGCACAAAACTGCCTCTTCAGACGGCAATCCAGTTATGCAAACGCTTGAAAGCCAACACTAATTAGTTAGTTTAGCAATTCATCTGCAAAAACGCAGTCTGACTCATTTCTTACCTTTCTGCCTTGAGCATATTCGCCAGAACATCTTCAGACACCTCAAATATCTTCAGTTGCGATGAAGTTGCCGAAAAGGATGAAGAAAAGGAGATACTTTGCGATTCCATTCAATTTTTCGTTTTAGCCTCTTTGTGCTTTGGCTAGATCTAAACTAATACTAAAAATGGCGCGAACAAACAAGTTAACTTGTGTAACTTCCAAGAATAATTTCATTTAAAAAAATAGTTTGATTGATATTTGAAATTTCTATGAAAAACTGTAAGAAGAAGAGAGGAGCTCAGAGATGTAGCAAGAAGGAAGTGTGGGCACTCAACGTTGCTATCACACTTGCCGTCTGTAGCAGCTGGGGAGCCTTTCAAATGGCACACAAGAAGAGGTGGAGAAAGTTAGATCCTTGTGATGTCACAATGTTAGTGAGTGGCACACTGTAAACTACTTTGGTTTTTTTTTTCATATTTTCTTATTTATTATTATTCTGGTGTCTGCAAACAAGCACAGACACTGCGGCTGCCATCAGCAGTGCAGCACAGAGCTGGAAAAGGTGGTAAAGTCAATCTACAACAACTGCAGCAGCAGTTTCTCCTTTGATGTTGTCGTTGTTGTTGTAAATAATAACTTGCCCAAAATCTGACACCCACAGCCGGCCCTGCTGCTCCACTGATGCTAAACCTCCTTCGTCGCCCTTGATCACTTCTCTCCTTCTCTAGGCTATTGTATTCTCCTTTTCTCTCTGCCAGACCATACAGCCCCACGCTCAGCCTGTTCCAACTTCTCATCAAGGAAGAATTGTCATCATTGCCGGCTTTGTCACAGTTGTCAGTTGTAACTGGCTGGCTGGCTTCTGTCTGAGAGAAGCTCAGCTTCAAGGCGCGAGGTAAGTTTCCGACCACGTAAGGAAAGCTGCTGAGCTTCCACAAAGGTAGTTGGTTTTTACCATAACTTTCCATTGAGAGGCGGCCAACAGAAGATCTAGCCACAGTATCAGTATCGCTGCCACTCTTCCAGAGTCTCTTTGCGTCATTCACCTTCTTCTGAGCCAAGGCTTCTCCTTCCTTAGAGTTCTCTCGTGTGGATTCCTCTGTTGTTGTTGTTGTTGTTGTTGGCAATGTCATCACTCCTTCGGTTTGTTGGTTTGTTTCCACCTCCGCGCCATCGGTGATACTTCGCCCTTCCGACGTCATCTTTCTGATTCGAATCTTCACTGGAGTCTCAATATCTTCACACTGATGGTTTTGGTCTTCATCTTCAGGCAGAGATATCGTGACAACCGGCACAAGATGGTGGTGTCTTCCATGGATATACTTGGAATTCACATATTTCTTTCTCCTTTCTACCGCCTTGCGGAATTCCTGTGCAACTCTCTCGCTCTCTCCAACTTCATTTTCATTCTCACTGCTAAGTCCCTCCAGTTCAGAGTCTTCTATCTCGCAATATCCATTTATGTAGGTCCAAAGAGAGCACGTCTTCAAAGGTAGCTCATTTTCGTAACATTCCTTCATGGAGTTACATAGAAATGTTCCAAACCGGCATGAATAATGGTGCCGCAGAATGGTGACCAGGAACAGCTCATTAAACTCAAAAGCTGAAGGGAACTGCTGAAGTAGCTGCCAAACACAATCAATAAACTGATGAAATACTGGCGACCTATGACTGTCTCTGTAATCCTTGCTGCCGTGGCCAGCCCTTACAAAAAATTGATGTCCAAAACTGATAAACTCCTTTTCTACCAACACTTGAAAACCTATTACTGTGCGATAATAGGGATCCAACAATAATTGTGCTAAAGCCATTAATTGCGGCGTCCGGTCCCATCCATCACTGAAACAGGAGAGCTAAGAATTAGAACTCCTCTCTGCTCTCTCACACACACAACCTCACCAAATGGTTTGGTTATTGGCTTACACAAAAGAAACGAAGGCTACCTGCAGTGAGTAATAATTGCCACCGGTATTCCTGTAGCCGACGACTCGAGGATAAGGTTAGCTGTAGCAAGCGCGCCTGCAAGAATTGCAGAGATATGGTCGAGCCAACCCGTCTCCAGCACTTTCCTAAACAAATCTCTATCTACATCTATAAAACTCTCCTGCGAACAAATACCACCATTGCTTTCAACCTCATCGCCAGTCGGACAGTGCAATAACTTAGCATTCAACTGTTGGTAACATCCTGAGCTGCAATCCATATCGGAAGTGTCCTGTTGCGCTGATACTCCAACAATATCATTGCAGTAAACATCACAAAGGCGAGCTATTTTGTTAGAACTCTCACGCACAACGTGAATATTAGGGATTCCCAAAAACGTGCGGTGAGCCTGCTGTATCTTATATACACTCGCACTTTCGACCCCAGCCCCTTCGAATATTCGAGATGCAAAGTTGATCATGGCGAGAAAGGAATGATGTATGCATAATAAATAACAAGAGAACAATTAGCAATTATGCATTGAACAAATTAGTAACTATTATTCCTTTGAAAAAAAAAAAGAAAAGGGCTTGTACCAGCGAGGTGATTCATCACAGCGTTGACCTTTGGTCGTGCATCAATGAGGTGCACTACACAGTTAGAATGACATGCCATACGAATAGACTCAATCAATTTCTCATCTGTTTTAGGATTCGAGTAGATTCCTTAAGTCACTAAGCTTCAAATCTAAGTCAAAACTCAGAAATATAAAAAAATTAACCTTGTTCAGAACGTTCACTGAGAAGCCCAATGCGCGGTTGACTGCAACGAACAATAACTGAACCGCTTTCGGCATGGCGCCATGTGGGTACTGGTATGCGGCCTCTGCTGCGGAATTCCTTTGCCTGGTTGATCTCGCTGTCCGATATTGATCCTGGAACTACCAGCAACCTTACACCCAATAAATTAATTTTAGGGAGCAACACAAGACACCAAAACGAGGAGGAAGATGAAGAAAAGCAGGAAGGAAGAGGTTACTGTGGATATGTGTCGCACAGCATCCAATCAAAATTGAGCGGAGAAACGCGCCAGGGTGATACATCAAGGCCTAAACGTGCATAATCCTCCATAGGAGAATAAATACCCCATCCATCCCTGCAAACATGTGTTGTCGGAGAGAGAAATGGAAACTTCACACGAGCTTCTTTCTTCTTCTGGTGCAGTCGTTCTTTACCATTGTTACTATATGAGAATAATTGCATTAGAACATCAAAACATGATATCAACACCATTCGATTTGAAGAGTAATAGTATAATAATAATAATAATAATAATAATAATAATAATAATAATAATAATAATAATAATAATAATAATGGGAACACTACTTGTTACTTTTATTGTACACCCTACCTTGCATTTGATTCCGTCCACTTCCTCTCAGCATCTTTTGTGAAGAGTGCACCTGTGAGTTCATCACCATCAGAATTAGGCTGTATACCAAAGAGTTCCTCTTTGAGTGAGCCCAGCTGCACTGCGTTACTCATATTCTTGCTCAATGTTTCCACAGATTGACTATTTCTAACGGTATGGTCTAATTCTTGAACTATGCCAGGCTGTTCTCCACATCCTAACCCAACGTTAATTTGTTCTTCGGCTAATGCTTCAGATCTTCCTTCAAAGTAATTTTCCTGTTTTTTTGCTTCTTGTTCGTTTACGGCTGTATAACTATTAATGTCTTCTTCTCCTCGAGTTTCACAACAATTGTGTACCTGAGGCGTAGTTCCTAAACCGATTCCCACCAGTCGTATGGGGCTCTCTCCCGTTTTCAAAGAGGAAACAGGCAAGCTTTCCTGCTCCTCTTTCCAGTCTTCGGTATTAGTTTGTCTTTGCTCTTTTGGGAGCAGAGAGACTCTGGCCCCATCTCCAATGCTCCGAGAGTAGGACTTATTGTCTGGCCCGTTTTTGCCTTGGAGATGCACGGGGGGGCTGCCACCTTGGTAATAAGATGCAAGCCTTGGCACTAAGGTCCATGGGTCCATGTGGAGTAACAATACCATTAGCACTTATTCTGCATAATTGATAGGAGAATATCTAAGGCTAAAAATTAGATACCAGCTATCGCTTTACGGAGTGCGGCCGTATATTCGCCTCCTGTCGAATGTATTGTTGTACTAGCGCGACTCGTAGCATATCCCGCTTTGTGCGCAAATGCAAAAAAGTCGGCTAAACGCTGGGGAAATGCATGGTCTTCCAAGACCTGGTAAAATGTTTGCATCTGGCGGAAGTAGGATTTGTGAGAAACAACAATAATGCATTGTTTTGTTCCTTCGAGTCTCTAATCGACTCAGCGTACCTTGGGTTTTCTGAGCGAAGTGAATGGAACAGTACTAAAGTAAAAGTTCTGAAAATCTTTAAGCACAAGCTGAAAGCAGTGATACTTTCCCCCGTCTGTAGGCAATATACCAACTTTAATAATTCGGCTGATATTTGTTAAAGGGAAATGAAAGCCCGACACCTCCTTTTGTGAGACCTGAGATTCACAAAGACACACACACACACACCCACATAACAAAAAATATATGATCAGTCATTATATTTTGTAATACGGTCATGGTGCAGCCCCTGAGCTGAAATCCTGTCGTGTGAGCTATTTTTCACTTTTCTTGGACGCACCAAATAACTAAAAGATTTGGGTTAAACGCACATGGCCATCAGGGCAGAAGACAAGTTTGTAATTTGTAATAATTACAGTTCCTAAAATGGCAGTTTTGTTCTGTATAGAAAGTAGGTGGTGCTTCATTAATACAGTCCGCTCCCCTGCAAGTAGCTTGCATTTGGGCTCTTTTTGCTCTGAGGGTAGTTCCTCTAGCTTAGACACAAACACCTTAAAACGGAGGGAAAGGAAAGAGTAAACATGATAAATGGTAACCACATGTATGCTGTGTGCTGTAAATGTGCACGGAGTGAATCAGAACAAACATCATAGATGCCTGCATATTACCTGGATAACTCGCCTCATTCTGCACAAAGTATCGGATTCAATTATGCTATTACTTCTGTGCTCGTCCAAATTCACTTCATATTCGTCCTCTTCATTGTCATTGCTTGCTCCTAGAAAGGGAGGGAAGGCTAGACTAAACAGGCACATAGATTCTAAGGGCAAGTTGAGGCTGTGATCCGCGAGAAACCTCTTGTTGCCTTCACAGCGAACCCAGCAATGGTTGTAGATTGCTCGTATGGAATACTTCATACTCGCATCACTTTCTAATAAAGTGAAAAGCTCCTCTGTGGGGTGATCCAGAGATGGCTTTCCGTCTGCTGTCACAATACCTTTCTTTCCCACACGCCAAAACCTAAATTTAATAATAAGTCACAGTTGTAATATATTAAGAAATAGAAATAGTTGCAAAATGTTCATAAGTTCTAAATTTCCTCTGCTGCAGAGAGGGAAAAGTGGACAGGCCGTCAAAACCTTTTTTTGGTAGTCATGATGGTGCATGTGTTGTTGCCACCCAACTGAATCAGGAAGATCTCACCGGTATCAATCTTTTTCTGCATGGGCACAAGTGAGCCGTTAGGAAGTACACTCACCAGCATATCCAACTCAGTCTTGAATACCACCTTTTGCAAGTTTTTTTGTCAGGTCAAAAAAATTAAAACGAGCAGCAGGGTAAACAAAGTGAAATAAGAAGAATCGTTTGGTGAGGGGAGGGGAGGGGAAAGAGAGGAACTGTAGGGAGGGAGGGGGTTGCTTTACTTTGAGTGCAAGCTGAAATAGTTGGGAATCTTTGATTCGTTCACCATCATATCTATTGCGAGTGCTCAGTAGTTCACAGCATAGAGTTCCATCCTCTTTAACTTCGATGTAACAGCCTGTGCTCTTGCTCTTAATTGCAAATTGTTCCCCAAATACTTCAACTTGGAATAGTTCGTTGTCTCCACGTAGGGCTTCTGGTTGGCCGATCGCACACAACTCGCCAGTAACAGAATTCACCCTCCAATATCTGGCATTGTCTGCTTTTACAGCAAATAGACCACTTACATCTTGGGGGACAGCACTTGAAAAGGCTTTGATTTCGTGTTGTCTTGCGCCTGTGTCATCGTGATGCCACTCAATCTCAACTATTTCTTGATGGATTTTGAGCCAAGTTTGAGCATGCTTGTGGATGAAATTCGCCTTCAGCGTGCCCTCACTGCCCTGGCGACACACAAATTTGTTGTTGTATGCTTTGAATGCAAACTTACAACAAACGACAACAAAAATAGAGCCAAGAAAGCCAAGTTGAGACAGTAATTAATTTGAAATTATGATTAAAGGGGGGACGGATGCAGAAGTAAGTATGTACCTTAGGGAAAGCTCTAAAAAACCAGAGAAGAGGAGCTATCTGGCGTTGAGAACGGGGAGAAGCTTGTCTGGGGACAGCTGTGGATGGTTTGTAGCTTCTCATCCCTCTGTCAAATCAAACACAGCCATTCATGAACAGCAAACCCTTGAAGGAGTGCTATTTGTGGGTTTGGGGGGGGGGTCACTAGAAGAAAGATATTTTGTTGTAGGAGGCTCTTGGGCAAGAGCACTTGTGCGTGTCTATCTTTGTTATGGTAGTGGTAGTAGTGGTAGTGGAAGATAGATATCTTGTGGTGATGGTATCAAATGAAAGAAAGAATAGACAAGAAGAAAAACAAACTCGGGGGTACGTCTTTATCAAAACTAATGGTTTCGAACAAATTACAAACTAAAAAGAATTCATGGTGGTGGTGGTGGTATGTGTGCGTTGGTGGTGCGCGTGTGTTAGCTTTCATACACTTTAAATAAATAACATCTAAGAGTGGTTTGGAAACCAAGCTGTAAAGCAAATCCTCTTCTTCTTCTTCTTCTTCTCTTTTCTCTTTTGTTTTAGAACATCTGGTGGTCTTTGGTGTATCTCATGACTTGACGTGTTGCGCCACCCAGTCCATGCCCGGATACAGCCTGTTTGTGTGTTTGTGTATTTGTGTATTTAAGTTCAAACAGAAGAGAACAATGCAGAGTATATATAAACAGAGAAGATAGGCAAGACAAGAGGCTATCTGCACTATAAACATACACACACTGAAACGAAAAAGCTGTTTTGATGGTGTGATGGTGGCAAATTACCCTTCGCCAGTTAGTGCGCAGCATGCCTGTATATGCCAGTCGTGATCTTTGATGGCATGCAAGTTGAGAGCATCTGATATTTCTGCTGCACTCATGGCCCCTTTGAGATCCTGCTTGTTGGCAAACACCAATATTTTTGCCGCTTTCAAGCTCTTTGCAACCAAAAAAAAAAAAAAAACAGTCACAAAGAAAACACAACACCAAGAGGTCAACTTTATCCAAAAACAGAATCTCACTTTTCACAAGCAAGGTGAAGAAGAAACAAACAAGCAGCGTGTGTAGAATCAATTGTAAGAATACCTCATGCCGTAGCATCTTATCGAGTTCCTCTTTGACAATTTTGATGTGCTTCCTATCTGTACTATCCACTACCAAGAGTACAGCCTGTATAAGTCCATACAAGTTGTTAAAAATAAGGCAACAAGTGAGTTCTGAACAAGGTAAAAGTTCCTCTGTAATTTTTCTCTCTGTTAGCCGTTAGGGTTAACAGGCCGCCTAATAGACACGCTACCATGCCACAAGCGTATGGCTCTCTGCTTCCTCTAGTCTCTTCCTTCAAGATTCTCTCTCCTCTCTCTCCCTCCCTCTCAATCGTGTATGAATAGGCCAAGGCTTATGGCTAACCATACATCCCTATAGATGGGAAGATATTTGTTTTTTTTTTGGGGGGGGAGGTACATGGGTGTTGGCATAGTAGGTGGCCCAAGACGATCGCACTGCCTCTTGGCCGCCTATGTCCCACATCACAAACTTTATATTTTTATAGACAATCTCCTCCACGTTGCTGCCTATTGTAGGTGCAGTGGCCACGACCTCATTCAGTAGCCTTGGCAACAAGTAAAAAAAAAAACAAACAAACTGATATATCAGCCAGGCAATGGTTAGGGGGGGGATTGCGGTTTTATACTTACAATTTGTAGAGAGTAGTGGTTTTGCCAGCGTTGTTGAGGCCAATAATTATAACCTTGAATTCGTCATAACTGAAGAAAGCTTGCCAAATCTTGGAGAAAAGAAGTCCCATTCTTTGTTGTTGTTGTTCTTCCAACAAAACCAAACAAAAAATTGAAAATGGTTAAGCCCGCGGGCTTGGTTTGAAGGGTGGCATGGCCGACACGTGTCCGCTTTTTTGTGGGTTCGATCGAAAATTCGTGGTGTGTCTGCTCATGGCTCCCCACACACAGTGTAGCACCACCTCTCTGGAAATGAGAAGCAAAGGGGGAGTGAGTGAGCAAACAATACACAAGTGGCAGCATGTTACCTTAAACTAGTTTTGCACATAAATTCATTCAAGTGATAATATCTCTCTCTTTAAGGCATTTTATCACAAACTTCTGTGGAAATCTTTACATTTGGTTTCATTTTCAACAAGACTACCTCTCTGCTCTCTGCTCTCTCCTCTCTCCTCTCTCTCATGCACACAGAAAGTCCCTTGTTGTTGTTGTAGTTCTTTGAAACTATAGTTCTTCTTTGCGTTGGTGGAGGGCTTCAATCTGGAGTAGCTGCAGAACGGCCTCCCACAGGTTACGTATCTCTGCCACAAATAGGCGCAGCGCAAACAGAAGGCTCTGGAAGGTGAGCATGTCATAGTTGGAGATAGGTAGATTGTCCATCTTCTTGAACTGCTTACCGATCTGTGTGTATCACAAGGCGCGCGCGCACACACACATAGACACGACAAGCAAGTAAGCCTCTTATTCAAATTTTCACAATATTCATTTGTTTCAAATTTCATGCACCACTTCCACCACAGGTGAATCAATTGTCTCTTTGATTGAATTATTGAATGAAGCAATAAAGAAGTCAGAACGGTACCAAGCGATTGAGGTTAGTCTTCAAGTCTCTTTCGAGGTGCTGTACGGTAAGGGACATACGAAGGGGCGTCGATGGGGACGGGGTAGGGCCGGCCGATTCGCCGGGCAGATTGATGCCCAGGATGGTGGAGAAGCGTGCAATGCGCGCATCGAACCGGCAGATGCGCCCCACCAGCTCATCCAGCATCATCACCACCTGTTTGGGAAAGGTGGTAATTAATATAAGGGATAAGAACCGATTCATCTAGATGGTCACAGTCCTGGTCACACGAACGAGTAGTACCACTAGACACACACACACACACACACACACCACAAAACATCATCAGGATAAGACAGAAAAAACAGTGACGTGCCTGCATGTGTATCTTTTGGAGGTGCTGATGAAGAGGTGAGATGATGTAATCCGCATGCTGGCTTCCCTCCTTCCAGCCCCAATACAGGGCTCGATCCATCAATACCTGCAACACAATAAAGTGAGAAATCAGTATTCTTCTTCGGCAACCGGGTGTACATAAAAAATTATAATATTTTTATAAGAACAAGAAGAACAATCCTATGCAGAGCATGAGAGGGATGGAGAGCGACATACGATGTACTGTGAGAGGCGCTGAGAAGAGGAGATGATGCGCTCAAACACGTCAAACGGGAAAGCGGGCCGCCACAGACGTGGTTCATCCCTCGCCTCTTGCATGAGCACAATTTGCAGTTCCCACGCCTGTCTCATACCTAGCTGCGTAAGGAGGATATCATCATCATCATGATTTTCTTTTTTTATGATTGAG
The DNA here is from genome assembly GCA_000826405.1 of Acanthamoeba divionensis. Taxonomy (NCBI): domain Eukaryota; phylum Discosea; order Longamoebia; family Acanthamoebidae; genus Acanthamoeba; species Acanthamoeba divionensis. Next base: position 13,789 of record CDFI01106920.1, on the reverse strand, counting down.
TTGGTTGTTATTTTTATGTTCCCAGATAAAAAAAGAAGAAAAGATATCTTCAGAATAACATGTTATACAGAAAACAAATGATTACCTCCATTTTCTTGATGTAGTGTAGTGGGACGCAGTACTGGCTTTCAATATAGCCCTTCATCATGTGATCGAAGCAGCGGCGCATCGCCTTTCATATAAACCGAGGGAGTTAGGGCGAAGGTTGCATGCTTAATTAAGCCAACCATAAACCTCGCGAGCAGCCAAAAATCAAAAAAAAAATGGTTATATCACCGTGAGAGTGCTAGCGGTCGACTGGTTGCGCAGAAGCAGAGCAGCTCGCACAGGCCACACGAGGCTGATTCCCACTGCGACGAGCAGACCGATGAGCGTAGCCTGGATACGGAAGAGGGCCAGCTGCTGGAGACTTAGCGTCGTCACCATAGGAAGGCCCGACCCGCGAAACACGATCAACGGCGCCTGATAGAATCATTACTCAGCTCGCGGCCACAAAAACACAAAAATAATGTGCAAAAGACGTAGGAAAATGACGAGGCAAGGGGAGCACATGCAGTGATGGTGGTAATGAGGCCTAACCCGCCCCACGTCTTACTCGATCGGCCATAGCCGGCGAGGACCACCCAGCCCCCTAGCAGCGACGAGATTACATAGGGTGAACCTGATGCGATCAATGCGATCAAATAACCTGCGATAATTTCAACGAAACAAATTCACGTTTTAGTCATTCTTGCTGTGCTCTTCCCATAATCCCCTGTGTATACACAACCGCCACAAAACAACCAACTGACTGACACTCAACCACCCTATAAGCTGTCATATATCGCCCATCTAAAACTTTATCCAAACACACACTAACCGGCCTACCAATGATGGAGCCAATTGCGGTCCCTGAAACACCAAGAAAAAGCGAACTGAGTATGCCGAAGTGCCGGAGTGGATAGGTTAAGAATAAAGAAAGAACTAGGTTCTGCAGCTGAATCGAGCAGTAGTACCGGCTAAACGGAACTGGGTGGCCCTTACAGTCGATCCTTGACGGGCTCCCCTCTCCATCACTATTACGGCGGCTATCGGAGCCCAGAGACCAAAAGGGAAGATGGACTGAAGGCTGGGCACTAATACCAGCAAGCTCGCTACTGTCACAGTAAGGCCCAGTTGCAGCGATCCCAACAAACGTGACTGTTTTCGGTCAGTAAGGGAAGGTTTAAGAATCAAGTTGTGTGGCTGTAGCTATGTGGGTGTGGGGTGTCTTGTGAAGTTGAATTCAAAACTGTTAGCTTAAAGAATACGTACACCAAACACCCAAGCAGAGAATCGTTGCTGGCGAGACTGTAAAGTGTCCTTTCTAAATAAGGAAATTCGCCCTGGTATCTTGACAATCTGTCCCACTTGCTCTGTTGACAGTAGGGCATAAAAGTGGGTAAGGTGCCGTTTCACATAGAAAGGAAGAGAGGATGAATGAAGGATTGCTTTGGGTCCTTGCTTGCTAGAGAGACGAAAGGGGCCAAATATTCAGCATAGATATGCCTCCAATAATCCTTGGAGTTTCTGTTCTCCAAAAAAACAAAACAAAACAAAACAAAACAAACGCAAATACATGAAGTTTATATCTTGCACTTAGGGCTAGGTGAGAAGAAATATTTTAATTAATTGGCAAGGCGGCATTCACCTGGAGTACCAGCGGAATTGCACAGCATGCAGTTGGCATGAGAGGTGCAGAAATGTTTGCAGACCAAATATAAAACAGTGTATTGGGATGACGTCATCGAGGCTCCACCCTCGGCTGTCTTCTTTAGTGCCACCTGCCAAGAATAGTACCACCCAAGTAGGTTACGGCCAAAATAAAAACAAAACATTTATAATGTTGTAATTCTTACCTGCCCAAATAACCTCTTGACGAAACTGGCGATGCATTTGGTCGATCCACTGGCTCACCTCCTCCACCTTTCTTCGGGCCTTTTCGACTGCTTTCTGCTCTGCGAAAAAGAAATTAAAAAACAAACAAACAAACAAACAAACAAACAAATCGGTGTGAGTGCTGAAGTTAAGGGCAATACCCCGATGCAGCTTGGACTGAAGTGTCTGGACTTCCTCTGCAGCCTCAATCTTGACTTGCTCAAGAGGCACAGCCACCTGTTGATAACATGCTTAGCACTCAGCTGTGGCGGTAAAGGAGCCGAATAAGTGATACCCCGAATAAGTGATACCGTAAATAGTTTGGCAAAGAAGTGGAGCGCAGGGTAGAGCGGGAACGCCCTTCGCTGGATGATGGGGACGGCAGTCAGCAGGTAGATCTGTGCCACAATTGGGCTGCGCATGAGGGCTTCGCCTGAGTAGGATAGGTGTGGAGCATATAGAGTATTGTTGTACCTGGTGTGTGTGTGTATGACGATTATTTTGGAAATAAAGACGTTTGGTGAAAAATTTTGTTCTGGACAAAAGCAGCATATTTATATGTGTGTGTTTCATTGTTGGGGGGGGGGCAAACTTGATGTGAGCGAGACCCAGCTGCATTGCGTTGGCTGCCTCTGCCAGACTCTGCAGCAATGCCAGATACTGAGTGGCCGCAGCACTTTATTCATCATGGCATATCATTAACACATATACACTGCAGAGAGGAAACTGAAGAACAAGGGAAGTTACGTACTTTGTGCAAAAGAAGTGCTCCCATTCAGCTCCTGCAGCGAGCTGAGCGGTAGTAGATATGTTCCTTTGCAGAGTCTTGAGGAAGAGGTCGGCCTTGATGCGGAGGCGCGTGCGCTTTTGGTCTTGCTTTGGGCTGGTGGTGTAAATTCCTACCATGAGTTCTACTATCTTACACAGCACCTTGTAGTTATCACACAACAAATCTAGTGAGCGGAAAAAGAGCAAAAGATACAGTGTGGCCAATGAGATGAAGGACGATGGTTCCACATTGGAGCCCGTAGAGGACTGTTACCTACACCGCATCAACAGCAAAGGTAATTTTATAATAGGAATTATGAAAGAGGGATAAGTACCATCGCGTTGGTTTGAACAGCGCGCGTGAACTGAAACGTGGCTAATGATGGGACAGGAAACAGTAACGACACGAACGAGCAGCCAATTCCTGTCACAGCTGCAAGCACCCCAATCAGCGGGTAGTACCTGGGTAGGTTCCACGAGAGAATAAGGAAGGATAGACATTTTCAAAATGGATTCATACCCGGCAATCGAATAATCATAAGATATATGGGCCATGTGCAACGTACCAAGTTAAACCAGATCTGCTCAGATACAACTGGCAAGTAATGATGAGTCAGCTGTGTGTGTGATGTCAAGGTATGAAATTGTAAGCTGAAAACAAAACGTACCAATATCATGACTGTGTTGATAAGCAAGGTGAATCTACGCCACAAGGGCGGCTGCAAAGGAAGTCGAGAAGGTAATGGTATTAGCCTTAAAAAACCCACGCATCAGAGTTTGCTTTGGTGGCTGGTCCATAGAAAAAAAGGGAATATATTTTCACCTTGTCCAGATAGGAGATACCTATAGTGGAGAGGAAGAGGGCAATGGCGCTGAGAGCAAAATATACGCCCTGACTCAAGTCCGAGAGCGGCCGCAGAGAGTTGATGATCCCCAAAGCCACAAATCCTCCCACTAGCGCGCCTCTGTGCAGAAAAATTAAATAAATAAATAAGTGGATAAAAATAAACCAACAAACAAACACATGTGTTGTGATCAAGGAAGCCACCAAGTGTTGAGAGGAAGAGAATTGGTACCGGCCAGCATTCCAGCCTGTTCGTAGGGTACCACCAAAGGTGGTATCTGTAGTCATGATTCCAATGATGGGAACCAGGAATGCAACAACTGCAACAAAAAATATGCTCCAAGTTTGAGGAAACCACACAATGTCAGGCGTCCAACTGCAACAAAGGGGGAAAAAAACGAACGAACGAACGAACTGCGGGGGGGGGTACTTACAGCCAAAAAAGTTGGTGGTGGCAGGATAGAGAGGAAAGAAGGATCCCAGGATGGCGGTGACTGCCATCCTGAAGGACCACACAAATGCATTGAAGAAATCTGAAGACATGTGAGGCACCACAATGGCCAGAAAACGGCGCACTGATGGGAGGTAGGCGAGAGACGACAGGAGGAAGCTGCGCGACCATTCGTAGGGATTGGCTTCCTGGCCCACCGTGAAGTCCTCCATGCTGGTGTCTTCTTCGAAGAAGCACCCCACCGTCTCCTCCTCCTCCTCCTCCTCCTCCTCTGCAACTTCATCGCTGATTTTTCGTTTACCTTTTTCTTCCTCCATCCTCCATATCTGAGGTTAAGCAAAGCAAAGAATCAACTTCCTCTGGAGGAATCTCTTTGGCCAGCTGTCAGCTTGCTTGCAAGTTGCAAGCTCGGCTTTTTCCCCCATTTTTGCGTTGTGGTGCTGCTGCAGGATTGAAGACTGCAAGCAAGTTGCACCCCTTGACTTTTCGGGTGTGATGATTTAGGCCGAAAGTTGGTTACATTGCCTAACCCCCCCCCATCCAGTCTAAATTATGTCTACAAAAAAGGCTAAATTTCTAGATTAATCTAGAATCCTACCTTCCCAAACCCAGGCAAGAAGTCGTTCAACCACTTGTTGGCCAATGTATCGTCGTCGGTGTTTGATCTTGTACACAATATCTTGTTTGCTCCGCACACGATGTGCTGTTTTATCATATCTTTTTGCCCTTACCCTAACCCCCCTTTGATGCATACAGACTTAAAAGTAGACCCTGCTCGCCTACCTTCCCTCCTTACCTCTGCCGCTGTGTTCGGAACCTTGCACCAACCCTGAACAGCTTTGGTATCATCACCACCACAAATACAAGAAAATCATAAACTCTAGGGTTCCTTCTGGTCTTTCTTTTTGTTTGTTGTCAGTTTCTCATTCATTCATTCATTCATCGTCGTTCAGATCGCTGCTCCCCTACTTTGTCTGCCATCAACAACATTAAATGGCAACCATTCAGGTAAGAGGTGAAGTTAACTTCTCCTTTACATCCTTTCATTATTCTATTCAAGCCCTCTTTCTATCGTTTGTGCCACAAACAAAAGCTTTTGTTTTCTCTTCGGAATCAAATCTTTTTTGTTGGGCCTTGTGTCCAGCTTTTCCAGAGTTATGATAAAAAACATCAGTAGAATAAGAAATCCGGTTGTGTGAAACTGGGGCCTCCCGTAACTTTGAGACTTTTCTTTTTATCTTTTTTCCCCCCCCCCCTTACTCATTCCCTTCTGTTGTTGGCCCTTTTACTTTTGTTTGTTTGGCTTACTATTGTCCATTCGCTCACAAACTGCCCACACACCAACAATAACTACAGAGCAAAGAGTTGCAGCGTAATCAAGGGCAAATCCCAAGAAAAAACAAAACCTGCTGGGTTTAATTCAAGCCGTCGTGTCAGAGCGCTTTGCAAGGCAAATCAGTTTGAAGAAGCATTGAATCTCTTCAAACAACACCCTGATCTCTATGGTGCCACAGCCCTCATCACAGCATTTGGCAAAAATCAACGCAAGCTTGATCAAGCATTTGCTGTCTACAAGGTTCTCATCACAGCGGGCCTCACACCAGATGTGGTCGTCATCGGCGCTCTGGTTAATGCATGCCGACACTGCGGTGATCCAGAACGTGGCCTTCCTCTTTTGGATGACATTGAGTACTTTAACATCAACATAGATGCAACCTGCTTTCATCTGCTGGTGGCTTCTTGTGGCGAAAGTGGCAATGCAGTGACAGCCAAGAAACTTTTGACAAAGATGAAGAGTGGACTCCTTAATTTCAAAACATACGTTGATGCAACTGATTGTGGTCAGCTTATTAAAGCCTTTGCTGGTTCCTCTCATCTCGATGATGCACTCACGGTGCTGGATTTGATGGACGAATGTAAGATACAACCATCATTACAAGGTTATGCACTCCTTTTGAAAGCATGTGGTAACAACGCAGACTTGACGCAAGGCAGAAGAATACATGCCCACATCCTCAATAACAAGATTGCCATTAATGACTTTGTTGCATCATCACTTATTAGCATGTATTCCAAATGTGGCTGTCTTAACGATGCGGTCTCTATGTTCAACAGTATTCGACATCGTGAGCAGCTTGGCATTGGTGTTTGGTACTCAATAATTGGAGGCTACATCAAGCACAACCACCACAAAGAAGCAATTTCTGTGTTCCAAGAAATGCTCCAGAAAGGAAAGATGAAGCCTGATCAAACCATTCTCACCATTGTGTTACCAGTTTATGGTGAGATCGGAGCCTTGGCGCAAGGAAGAAGAGTGCATGGCTACATTGTCTCCAACAAGATTGCCATTGATGACCCCTTGGCCGCATCACTGATTACAATGTATTCCAAAGGAGGATGCTTGGCAGATTCAGTCGATCTGTTTAGACAGATGCAGCAACACCATCAACAACACAACAATCTACCAGAGCCAGGTGTGAGGGCATGGTCAGCAATGATTGCAGCACATGGAGAACACAGACAAAGCAAGGAAGCATTGGACCTTTTCGAGTTTATGGTTCGAGAAACAAGCATAAAAGCCAATGAATACACTCTCACTGCAGTTCTCAATGCATGCAGTCATGCAGGTTGGATAGAAAAAGCACTAAACATTTTCGACTCGATGGAAGATTGCTTTGGTTTCAAGCCAGATCTAGTTCACCAAAACTGTGTGGTCGATGCATTGGGAAGAGCAGGATGTCTTGATAAAGCTGAGACCTTTATTGCAACACGAATTAAACAACCTGATGATGTGACATGGATGACCTTGCTCGGTGCATGTCGCATTTGGAAAGATGTTCAACGAGCAGAAAGAGCAGCACAGCATCTCCATCAGCTTGCACCTAAGGATGCTGCTCCACGTGTTGTGTTGGGCAACACCTATGCTGCATCTGGCCTTTGGAATGATAGAGATAGAGTGAGACAGAAGATGACAAAGGATGAAGTCAGAAAGCTGCCTGGGGCAAGCAACATTGAGATCAATCATGAAGTGCACACTTTCTTAGTGGACGACAAAAGACATCCCAAAATCAATGAAGTGCATAGTGTGCTTGAGAAATTGTGGACTGAAATGAAAGCAGCTGGCTTTCTTCACAATACATCCGCTGTGTTGCGACACATGACGAGCCAAGAGGAGATGGAATGTCATCTGTGTAGTCACAGTGAGAAACTTGCCATTGGATTTGGTCTCTTAAACACAACACCAGGAACACCTCTCATCATCACAAAGAATCTGCGTGTTTGTCCTGACTGTCATGAGGCCACCAAGTTCATCTCAAAACTCACAGGAAGGAAGATCAGTGTTCGAGATGCTACTTCATGGCACCACTTTGAGAATGGTTGTTGTGGATGTGGTGATTATTGGTGAGAAGATAAAAAAACAAATTACTACTACTATTACTACTACTACTACTACTAATAATAATTGAAGAATAGTATTTTATGCACCGAGTCTCATCGTCTCAACCTCTTGCCCCTGACTTAATGAGATGCACACACTAACAAGGTGGAGTAGACACAGGCATGCCACTGAAGGGAGGAGATGGCCTGCACACCAAGGGGAGGAGACAGGCCACACCACTAAGTGAGGGAGACAGCCTGCACCACCAAGGGACAGAGATGCACCACACCACCCAGGAGACCGCACAACAAGGGGAGGAGATGGCCTGTGCCACCAAGGGGAGGAGACAGCACGCCCCACTAAGGGGGAGACAGCCCACATCATCAGTTTCCACTGTCTGATCAAAAGTGGGGCTGAAAGAAAGAAAAAATATTTAAATGTTTATCTGCCAGGGGCTAACCCAAACATTTCCTTTTGATGGCTTAAAGTTGAACTTTTCCTTTAAGCGACATCATGATATCATACAACAATATAGTTATTATTTGTGCCTAAGTACAGCGTCTGTCTTTGCCTGGTGTTGAAGAAATTCAGAGTGCCAAGGGTAGCCTGTGAAGACCTTGCTGTTGGTGTAATGGTTTGAAAGCACATAGTTGAATACGGCCATGTCGCAGAACCAGTCATGGCGCGATTGGCGGTAGGCCTTCTCCATGAGGTCCATAAACTGGTTGACCTGAGCAGAGCGCCCACCCAAGATGCCACAATTGTAGCACACCTGACTGGCTGGAAAAGGGATATCGGGATAGCACTTCTGCCACCACTCTTGGAGGGGAGGGTTATCTCCAAGAAGGCAGTGTTCTAGGTAGATAGATAGATATATATATTAGAGGGAATATTCTTATCATTATATTAATAATAGTTATTAATCTTAGTATCATTTTGGTTGTGAAAATAATAATATCCAGAAAGAGAAAGAGAAAGAGAATGCTTAGCACTCAGCAACAGTTGTTACCTGAGCCCACAAATAGATCATATTTATCATGTACTCGCATGAAGTGCAAAGGGTCTTGCATGATGTTGACATCGAGGTCTATGTGGAGGATATAATCATACTCCTTCCAATGCTCCTTCACCCACTTGATGGCAGCAAGAAAACGAATGTCCTCTACAAACCAAGAATCCGATACCCCTGATATATTAGCAAAAGAGAAGGCAGTTACACTCAAAAGAACTACACTCCCTCAGGACACCAAAAGGGAAGAGAGGGGAATCAAAAATACCCAATCTGTTTTCATTTACTCTGATAAAAGTAAAGTTAGCTTTGGCCAAGTGCTCAATTTCCTCCTGGGGATAACCACCATTATGGAAAAACATCACTACAAGTTGGTTGGGAAAAAAAAAAGACATCAAAAATTGCCATTACATCATGTCCGCTGTGGAGGTTATGAATGAGGTGATCATCATGGAGTACCGGGGAGGTTGTGTTGTTGAGCATCCTTATGAAGGTTTTCGAAAGGATATGGCCTCTTTACTGTGGCCACTTTTCCTCTTTGGTTATTTGATGAGTTGGTGAAATAGCCACAGAGCACCACACCAGGAGAAGTGACAGGAGCCACTACCATTTCTGTTCTATAGTCCTTCACAAGGAACCCGCTCGAAAGAAAAACGATGAAAGACAGTAGCAGCAACACTGTAACCAAGATAAATATTTAAAAAAAGATATACTTCTCAGAGTTGTCTCACATTGGGGGCTAAAAATATGGAATCGTGGGGACCTACACAGAAGGCAGGAGATAAGGCTTGGGGGTCGAAACATGTTACGCAGCATCAGCTTCGCACTGTGTACACAGTGCTCGAAGTTCACAAAAAGACAATGTCCCTTTCAAAAGGCCCTTTGAACATAACATTAATTGCAATGTTGTCCAATCACTTTTATTATGCCTACTGGGATGCAGAGAAGACCCTTCTACTCACTTTGAGATTTTAAAATATTGCACACGAATTCCGTGTTAGGAGATCCTACGATCCGATAGTCGAAACGAGATGTCCACACCTCATTCCCCCCCCCCTTCGCCAACTACAATTGTGGGTGATTGGCCCCTCCTGCGGCCCACACAAGTTTATGAGTGGCAAATGAGCCAGTGGCAGAACAAGAGCGAAAACGAGTAGCTCATTAATGACACACCAGCCACATGTGTGTGATCTATCCAGCCTTACAAACCAAACTGTTCCTGCCACCATGCCATATATTTCACCATGATGTTTCATTCTTGGGAAATATGTAGTTCAACAACAGCACATCTACAAATAACATTGAACTACATCATGGCTTGGCCTATTGGGTCTACTCTTCCTGGCATTGTTGACCAGGGCTTTCCCACTTATAAACAAACAAACAAATCAGCCCCACAGTTGGCAAAAAAAACATAAAAGAGACAACAAAACAAAGCATGAAGGACAATGTAAAGAAAAAATGGCCTATTTTTTTCTTGTTTTTGTTTGTTATTAACTGTTTGTCAAAGAGACCTTAAATATGCATTTTTAAAATTGATAAGATTATAATGATCATCTTCACACTTATAATACATAGATTTTCTTATCTTCATATTATTGTCTCTTTCTTTTTAAGGTCTGGCAAGCTAGCTTATAGTTAAGCTTTTAAAAAAAATAAAAAAAGATTTAAAAAAGTTATAAATTATATAAATTATATATCTAAGGATACAACAAAGAAAAAGTTATTTGAGAACATATAAGAAAGGTTGTGTATTAAAGATGATGATATGTTTGATTGGTAAATGTAGTAAAAACAGAGTTTATTAGGATTTTTTTTTATTTTTTTAAGTTATATATCAATAAAACCTTATTAAAAAGATATAAAATAATTATTAAAGATTAAAGCTGATTAAAGTAATGACCATCATGCTTTGTAGTGATGTTAAAATTAAATAGATACTATATCATTTTAAAGTCAATTTTATAGGCTTTATGGCAATATAGAAGTCAGTCTTGTAGTATAAGAGATTATATAAAAAAGTAATAAGTTTTATAATAAAGCAATGTTATAATACTTCTCTTGGATTTGTAAAAATATATATATACTCTTTTTTATATATCATTTTAAAGCTTAAACATTGTTTTACATTGTTTATAAAAATTGAGGCCAATCAGATAATGTCCAAGTGAGATATTGAATCATCTTCACTTTTAATCTAAGGTTAAAGGTCTAAAATAGGTACTATAGAATTAAAGCACTAGGTTAGGGCATAGGTTGATTAAAGTAATGACCATCATGCTTTATGATGATGTATGATGTTAAAATTAAATAAATACTATATCATTTTAAAGTCAATTTTATAAGCTTTATGACAATATAGAAGTCAGTCTTGTAGCATAAGAGGTTATATAAAAAAGTAATAAGCTTTATAATATTATATAATTAGTAAGTATTTATTTATAATATTTGCCTCTTAAGAAAGGCTGCTACAGAGTCCAGGGCATTACCCATATTAGTAAAGGGCTCCCAGGTGTTAAACTTATTAGGATAACCCTGCCACTTGACTAAGACTATCAGCTCATCATCTGGATTAGTTTTCATCTATTAGATCTTTTCAATCTCATTTTCACTCTCATCTGTTTCTTTTTCTTCTTTTTCTTTCTCTTTCTCTTTGTCTTCTTCTTCTTTCTCTTTTTCTTCTTTTTTGTTCTCTTTTTTTCTTTTATAACCAGATACATTTTCTCATTTTTCATTACAAGCAGTCTCCCTGGCCTTTCTCTTGGCCACATTCACTCTTTGGACCTTCTCTTCAGTCCTGATGGCACTTAGCATCTGCTTCTCCATCTCTGACAGAGCTTCTTAGTTGCCTTAAGCTACTTTATTAGTGTTAGCTGACTTGAGAGTGCTCTTGTACTTCTTGTGTAAATCATGCCTATTTAAAAATATTAATTTTAAATAAAAAAAATCTACAAGTCACTAATTTTATACCTGTTGTAAACAGACTTTATAATCTTAACAGAGACTCTTAAATAATCATTGAACCTATTGTAAAGATGTTTAATGGTCTCACCTTCCTTTAGAGGGATTCTCTCTAATAAGAAAAAGAAAGAGATTTAAATTTATAAGCAACAATTACCACCATTATTATAACAACAACAATAGAAAATTAAACAAAACCTGCAAAGAAATTGGTGATAGTCATTCTTCTAAAGTCAATGGCAGATGTGGTGAGCTCAGGGTTAAAGTCTTGGATGAGAAATTTAAATTACATAGCAAATGTGTTAAAGCTCATAGGGATGCCAGCTTTAGTAAGCCAAAGAGCAAGTGGTAGATCAGTAGGATCTTTACAAAGGTGGGGCCTCACTCTCTGTTTGAAGAACTCTATATAAGTGAACAGTTGAGGTGGGAGTGGCAGGTGAGAGGTGTTCACTCTGGCAACCTTCTTATCACTTACACACATCATCATCTCTTTTACATCCCACTGTAGATGATCTGCATAGATGTTTACAAAGACCTGTTTCCCAAGTCCACCTCCTAGATAGAGCATCATTCCCATCAAGACTCTTTACAATGTCATATCTTTTTTCTTTCACATCACTTTGGACCATCTAAGGAGTGCTTTAATCTCATTAACAGATGACACCTTTAGAAACATTAAAAGATGCTTGCCCCATTCTTTGACCAACCAAGAGAAAAAAGCTAGACCTTCTTCTTTAGTAAAGAATTTACCTAAGTGTAAGAGAGAGAAATAAAGTTAGTAAAAAACAAAAAAAACAATTTTTTTTTAACAAAGTTTCACAAAAACCTTTAGCAGTCATATGCTTTTCATCAGCTAGAAGGACTTAATTTTTGACAGCTTGGAGCTTGTGTCTGTTAGCTGCTCTCCCAAGAAGCTTTTTGCAGATGATGAGGTTAGTGAGCTCCTGGTTGGTGGCCTCCTTGAGCACAGTCTTAAGAAACTTAACAAAGCCTTTCAGCAGCCAACACTTATTTCTGACAGTGGAGCCTGGACCATAATTGGCCTTTAGCTAAAAGATGTACTCTTTCACCCTTTCAAAATCTAAAATCAGAGCCACCTTAGCTGAGAGGCCTAAAATAAAATTTAAAGTCAATAACTTAATTTATAAATTTTTGTAACACAAAAGAAAAAGTAAAAAATATTTTTAAATTGGTTCCAAAAACTAAAATAGCTGCTCAAAGCTGAAGTCATATCTTTGAGAGCCTTTCTACAGTCACTGATGTTGACTTTTTTAGAAGACTGAGGATCTTTCATATTGGCTCTAATCTGAGCAAGGACCTATAAAATAAAATATTTAATATTAATCAACAAATAAAAAATGTATGTAAAAAAATATAATAATAAGAAGAAAGAAATGAACCTCAGATCTGGCAAGAGCCAAGACAAGGGAGTTCTTGTCATCTAGCCAAGCTTGAACATAAGGGATCTGTTGGACATCTGGTCCCTTAAGGCCCTGAAATCTAGGCTTTCTCTCTCCTTCCTGGACAGCTCCTTCTTCTATAATTTATTTTAAAACAGAAAAGAAACATTACAAGTTAATCATAATTTATATATAGCATGATTCAATCAAGTTCATACACTTGGCTAAAAATATTAGATAAATTAACTCAGTTTGCTGTGTTAAACTATGGTGTCAATACTAGAAGTGAAAGAAATGTCTACACTTTGTACAAACTTGCTTAAATCACACTATATGTATAATAAATAATTTAACAAAGTAAAAAAAGTGTACTATAAAGGATGTTAGCAGTTCTGAATTCTTACAGCTTGGCCAGATAGTCTCTGTCTGTTATTTGAGTTAGAGTGTTGGTGTTATTGATCTTAGGTTGGTCCAGCTACATAGTTAGTTAAGTGGTTGAAGATTATAGTAAAGTGTGTTGTATAGTTATGTTAAAGGTTGAGAGATGAAAAAACATTAGCATCATTGACTCTATTTATCAAACTTGATGACCAATAGGGTTAGAGTTAGGGTTAGGGTTTAGGGTTAGGGGTCTAAGATGGGTACTACTTAAGTGTAGGGCAGATTTTGTGACCTCAATATTGGACCATTCTTTATGGATCTGATAGATAAAATTCATGGCTATATGGTCATATTAAGTGTTTTAGCAGTTTAAAGCATTTGTAAGAGAGTAAAATTAAAAATACTATTTATAATTTAAAAGTTAAAGTTTCACATGGGTTCAAAATGAGTAACTATATGCCTTTAAAGGTTAGTGAATATGCCATTGTGTTATAAGGCCATGGGGCCAATGTGATTTTTTATAATAGTCTAAGAATCAACTATCAGCTAGCAAAAATCAGACAAATCTTAGAAAAAAGGCTAGGGTTAGGGTTAGGGTTAGGGTTAGGGTTAGGTTAGGGTTAGGGTTTAGGGTTAGGGGTTAGGGTTTAGGGTTAGGGTTTAGGGTTTAGGGTTAGGGTTAGGGTTAGGGTTAGGGTTA
>CDFI01106919.1:55277-76713 GCA_000826405.1 Acanthamoeba divionensis | reverse complement strand
ATGGAATCAACACAGGCAGATAAGGAGGAGAGGCTGGCACACGCACGCTCGCCCAGTTGAGAGGAAGCACTGGAAACCTCGTCCTGGATGCGGAGTGGGAATGCCTTCATGGCAGCCACGTGATACTTGGGCTCAGTGTAATTGCCATCGCTGAGTGCCTCTATTTTGACGTCGTCCTGGTTCAGGAGGAACATGGTCTTGTGCATTCGGAAGCAACGGTAGCGAGGACCCCTGGTGACCTCTTGGATGTCACGAACTTGGTGCGCGAGACCATGGTAGAGGTGATTGTAGAGGCGATGCAAGTCAAACCCCTGGGCCAAAACGTCCAATCTGAAGAAGCAGACCGAATGGAATGATGAGGTGATGTGCATGATGTTTTTTTTGGGGGGGGGGTAAGTACATGAAATACTGTTTTCGATTGTTGGATTCGATGCCCGAGAGTCGAACGTAGCCTCTTATGCTGAGCAGTTCGCAGAACTCGACAATGTTTCTTTTGATCATGCTACGCGCTTCCACGCTGAAACGAAACACGAGGGTACGCAGAAGATCACCAGTACCAAGAGCTCCTTCTTCCAACTCCCCCTGGTGGACCTTGCGAGTCTGATGTAATTGACCTACATCGAACTTCATGTGGTGGGAGCTCAACTCATGGAGAAGCTTGCAGGTTGCTCCCACCACGCACAGGTCGCGAAGAGAGAGGTCGCTCAAGATTTTCTCGCTCAATTCGACTGGCAAGATGGAGAAATAATCAAGATCTGCTGGCAGCCCTTTCTGCGTACTCATGAGGTAATTCAGGTGCGAACGGTGGTCTTCACACGCACTGCTTCTGGAAGGACAAATAATATTTATTTTGTTGGGCACACTCTTAAAGTACAGTGCCCAATGAAAAACAAACAACTAAAGGAAAAAACTTTAGCCCCTTTGGCCATTGTGCCCTCCTTTTCTGCAACCACTCTCCATTTTTTGACCAACTTTTGAACAGCAAGAGCGAAAGCACAATTTTTTCTAAGAAAAATCTAGGAAAAAGGCCCTAGTACGTCAAGCTAGAGTAAGATGCTAATCTAATCAAAATCTCAACAAGATTTAACAATAATAAATATTGTTTGAACAAAAACATCTTTGTCTCAATTCAAAAATAATGAGATTTTTTGCTGTTTAGACACATTATCTTCAACAATGGCCTTGTGTGCACTGAAAGTGCCCCCTTTGGAAAAATGACCTCCTCTCTTTAAAAAGAAGGATATTTGGAGGAATCACTTGTGTCCTGTCTACCTTCCTGTGCCACCCTCTTTTAGCAACAAATGCATGCTTGTGGCCTAGATCAAATGAAGAGACTCTCAAAGTGTTTGAAATCAAAGATAGCATTGTTCATATATGAATCAGGTGTACATGTAGATGGATAGAAAATAAATAAATATGAATTGAGAATTCATTGTTGTTGGTGTGGGCTTTCTTTCCACCAAGGTGGAGGCCAGATGGCCTTTGCCAGAAAAGGCCGTTCAGGTTGCTGTGCAGGCTCAAGAATACAGTCAGTGAGAGGAGAACTATCTCTTAAGAGATACAAATTCACAATACCATGCGTGGCCAAGTGGAATACCTGAAGTTTTTGGCATTTTTCACTGTGCTCTCAAGAAAGGGCACTGCCTTCTCTGCCCAGTCATCTCTCCTATTAAAGGGGATTCTTGAAAAAGCTTGTAGTCAGTGAACATTCATCCCGTTGCCAAATTATAATCTCATGAAGGGGTAAGGAAAAAGTACAAATGAAATCCTCCTTCTGGGCTTGTTTTGGTAGCAGACCACAACATCTGAACTTGAGTGGGAACGTAGGTTCCTTTGTTAAAGTACTCATCTTTCATAAGGAAGGGATTAATGTCCTGATGAATATATCCGTTCTGACCTAAAGGAAACATTGCCTGTCTCGAGTAAGGCATAACACAATGAATAAGTCCAAGAGAAAGCTGGGTAGAGAAATAGCAAAGTGGCAAATAGTAAACTGTATAAGAGTAGAGAGAGCAACCTTGATGTCATCTTGTATAGCATAGAAGACTGGAGCCCCAGAGAAGAAGGAAAAGAGAAGACCAGGTATGGGGTGAGTTCTTTGAAACCATGCACATGCTAGATTAACTGCAGTCTTAAGAAACCCTTTGTAGGCAAAGTGATTTTCTCCACCCCTATTCCCCTACTCAACACAGCGTCGTCATGTAAGGAGTTGGCTAATGAGCGACTGGAAAGCACTTCGAGCTCGAAAGCTCCTCTCTGCCTCTGCTCTCTCTCTCTCTGCTCTCTCTCTCTCTCTCTCTCTCCTTCACAATACACAACAAGAACCAAACCTGAAGTGTTCCTGGCCATCTGGAGTAGGTGGATGGATCGTTCCTATCTACACCGAAGAGACTGAGGTGATCCCATAGATCAGAGATGAAGTCGCTGACGTCCTCTTCTGTCACCCCAAAGAGCTCATCAATTACGCAATAACCTGTGCAACAATTGTGAGTGAACACCTCATGGCTTGCAGAATGTTACCAATGATGTGTGTGTGTGTGTGTGTGTGTGTGTGTGTGTGTAATGCAATGGGGAAGGGTGACCTTTGGAATAAAAGTCTCTGAGGTGCTGCTCTGTGATTCCAGGAAGCAAGAGAGGTTTCACTCCACTGTCCTTCTTGTGTGCATGGTACCACTCTTCGAAGCTGACATTCTCTGTGCTTTTGTGCATATCTTTGTTTGAAAAAGATTACGAGAACAGCTAAATGCACACTCACACAACAAACTTGCCTAAGAAATATCACTATTAGCAGCTCATCAACTGCATGCAAAGGGGGGTCGTCATCCCCATATATAATGTTACACCATCAAACATTCTACAAAAACAGAGTGAGTTGTGTGCAAACTCTGAGAACTTTAGAGGGTAACTTGGGGGAGTAAAGAGAGGTCAACCCATCACACTGGCCACGAATTCAAGCGGGGGACCACGAGATGAGGCAGAAGGGTGGCTGAAGTGCAGACGGAAAAGCACAAAGCTCAGTGAGCAATACTAACTTTCCCTTTAAAAAGGCCACCAGCAAAAGGGTTAGGGTTAGGGTTTAGGGTTTAGGGTTTAGGTTAGGGTTAGTGTGCACCTTGCTCTTTGGTTGTCTGTACAAGACTCAGAGTTTTTTCCTTGTTTGTTAAAACAATATAAGAAATAAATTAAAAATAGACATACTAACCACTATAAAGCCTACAAAAGCTTAGCTTTTAATACAAGTACTTGTGTAACAATAAAACATTGTTATTCTTGTAGCTTCTTTAAGAAGTAAAGCTATTGTTTTATTATATATTATTACACTTTCACTTTATATATTTAAAACTTTAACTTATTAAAAAAAGTGCTCTTATATAAAGATAAAAAAATATAAATAATAATAATAATAGTTACAACAACCTTAAATTTATGTGTCTGACCTGATGAATAATTTAAGATAATTTAAAGATACTTATAAAACAGATATTATAAATAATTATATAGTGTCTTATAAAGAATTCTTTATAAGGCACTTATAAAAAATTATAATAAATAAATCATTAATATTTGTAACCTTTTTTCTCTCTTTCTCTTTTTTATATATAAGATTTGGCTATGGTAGATTAAAATGTTATTGTTTTACAGAAAAACTTTCTTCATCATACAGTGTAATGAATATGAGAGTTGATGATGAATCTATAGTGAGTGAATCATTTGCTATAGCACATATACAATAATAAAAGTGAACAAAGAAATAAAAAGTGAAACTTTAACTAAAAAAGGACTTTAAAGCTAAAACTCTCACTGGAGGTAAAGCTAAAGAACTAGGCACTGAAACATGAGAGAAGTGTTACTACTATTAGTAGTTATAGGAGTAAAGAAAACAAGCATCATCATTTTAACAAAAGCAGAGGGCAACAGGCCTTGTGACCCCATGTTATAGTTGTGTGACAGTTGGCAAAGCAGGTCCAAAGAGAGATAAAAAAAACAGAGATGAAGTAATATGACAGATGTACTCACTATATAACATTTGAGGCAAAAAAAAGCCTGCTTCTAGCTCACACCTTGCAACAACAAGCACATAAGGCCTAAGTGAAATGCATTTTTTGAAATGCACTGATGTTAGTCTGATCATCATCATGGGAATGTAAATAAAAAGTGAGTGATGTTACAACAAGGTAGTTTTTTTTTTAATTTTTTAGCACCTTTTTTCACCCAAATGTTACTCTTAACTAGTTGACTCTCATTGGAAGCAAGTGCAATGATGGAATGCCTCTTTTCTTCCATTTAGTTACTTCATGTTGGCCTCCTCAAATGGTGAAGCACCCATTGTCTTGTCAGCCACATTAACTAACACATGACCATTGTTTTGAGATTCCAAGAACGCGCTTCCTTTTTTTTTTGTTGAGCTAAGACAGAGCTGATCGACAAGATCCCTGCAATCAACGAGAACAACAACAATTACAAAAGATCTCTTCTGCCTTCTGCGTTTGTGTGGTCTTGGCGCTGATGCAAAGGCACTCACCATTTTGGCTAAGGCAAAGAGAAGGTATGGCGATGTAACCCCTTTAACAGCTGGTGTGCTTCTTCTCCAACATTAAACTGAACAGTTTTGGTGTCCTTGTTCCATCTGCACACGTAGGACAAGGAAGAAATATAAGGGGGGACGCGTCCAAAGGCAGCAACAATCGATTTAAAAAGTATTTTGGCAGCAGAAGCGAATATGTGGCCAGACTGCAGCTTTCCGCTGTGCTAGGTGGCCCAAAAGGTACCATCCATCACCACTAGCACTGTCACTCACTGAGCGCTGCGCTGCTTCCTTTCTTCAAGTTGCCATAGTGTTCAATTTCTAACAACAGCTATATTCCCTCACCATGATATCCTCTCATGTAAAGGACACACTGGCTGTGTAAATACCATAGCTTGGAATAGCACTGGAGATAAGATTGTTTCTGGGTCTGATGATATGCATGTAAGCTATTTTCTGGTCTATCACACACACACACAGAGAGAGAGAGAGAGAGAGAGAGAGAGAGAGAGAGAAGAGGCCGCAGTAACAGCTGCTGAACTAACGAGAGAGAGAATGATGAATGGTGGTAGCCACGTAAGCCTTGGTTTGGTTACAGTGGGCAACTATAAAGTGTAACTCTTATTTCGATTACGATGATCAGGTGAAAATATGGGATACCAACTCCTGCCAGTTGATCCATTCGTATCACACAGGACACAGTGCCAACATCTTCAGGTTTGCTCTGCTAGCACACAACATGGAAATAATATACGTAATCATGATGTGAAAGCTAACAAAGTGTCTGGTTGTTCAATATAGTGCCAAGTTTATGCCGTTTACAAATGACCTACAGATTATTTCCTGTGCTGGAGATTGGTATATCCTGGTTTTCACTTCATCTCAGCTAAACGTTTTTCATGACCTAACTTCTATCCATTCTAAATATCAGCGAGGTGAGGTGGACAGATCTAACAGCCAACTGCACAACTATATATAGCTGCAATCGAGACAGGGTTAAGAAGCTGTGTTCCTTACCTAGAGACCCTTCTGTTTTCCTTTCCTGTTCTGAGGTTTAGCTTCATGTTATGTTGATTGTAAACGTTACCATTTTCTAATCTGCTATTCTTCATTGCATCAATTAATCAAGGATGGCTCAGTGCGTCGATATGATCTGCGTGAGAGGCATATATGTGGATCCGGCAGGCAATGCAAGAGGTCCATCATTATTGATCTAAGCAGAGGAGATCAGTGTTCTGAAAAAAGGTATTTCATATGCTGTCAAGTTAGCTCCTATGTCTATGCCTTCTGATATTTATTCTGTTGTAATTGTAGGAGCTTAATCAGCATAAATAGTTTGAGTATGAATGAAATTGATGGGTATAGCATAGCTCTTGGAGGCTCTGATCCTGTCATGCGCCTCTACGACATACGTAGTCTACCAGCTCATAAGGTAAACACAATACTTAAGAAGTTACAATTTTCTATTTAAAGAGAAAAATGACTAATGACACTAATTGTTAAGAGTTGTGTAAAGGCCTTTAGGCCCTCACATCTAGTCGGTCAACCTGGCAGAGCTGTGCACATAACAGGCGTTGCCTACAGTATAGATGGGAGACACATATTAGCAAACTACAATGGAGATCATGCATATCTTTTTGATCCTAATGAGACCATAGTAAATGGAATGGAGCTACCCACTACCACATATACGACAAGCAACTTATCAGGTGCAATTAATAGACTTCCTCTTTGTTGGACCGTTTTAGTTTAGTAACCTGATAAACGAAATGTCTATTGTATTAGCCTCACCAGATACAGGAAAAGATAAGGGGAAGGACAAAGAACCTTTCGGATTCGGGCAAGAGGAGGAAGAGGAAGATGGAAACCTAATAAGTGAGAAAGACAATGACTTAAACAGTGAAGATGAAAAGGATAGTGATATGAGTGAAGATGATGATAGTTCTGTGGAGTTATTGAGTTCTGAGGATTATAGTACAGATAACCAAGGCGAAGAAGATGAAATGGACGTCGACCAACAGGAAATGTCACAGGGGAAGAAAAGAAAGAACAGAGAAACAGAGAAACAGAGAAAAAGTAAAAAAGGTGCTGCGTCAGCTTCCCAACGGAATGAGCTGGAGTCATCGCAATGGATGCAGAGGTACGTCGGCCACGTGAATGTTCAGACCGTTAAAGAAATTGATTTCTTTGGCCCAAACAGTGAGTTTGTTGCGTCAGGTACTTTAGCGATCGCTCAAGTTGCCTTTTATTATCATGCTTTGCCCAACAGCAGATTTTACCCACTCTAACAAACTTTTATATCGCAATTTAGGCAGCGACGATGGGCGAGTTTTCATTTGGGAAAAGCTGAGCGGAAAGCTCATTCATATCCTTCACAATGCCGACTCAGATGTCGTCAATTGTGTCAAGGGCCATCCGTTGGGACATCCCATCGTTGCTACCAGGTTCCGTTCTTGTATTTGATTTAGTCGTTTTAATACAACACTTACAGTGAATCAAACAACAGCGGCATTGAGGAAAGTATCAAGTTATGGAGCCCCACAGCAAATAGTGCTAATGCTTTAGAAGGTGCTGATGAAATAGTGGAAAGGAATCAAAAACTGGTATCACACAATCTCTTTAATTCTTTTTCTGTTAGCTGTCACTGATCAGTGTTAATCTTGAGATCTAGATTTCATGCAAAGACATCACTTTCTAATTTCTATTTTTATTTTCACAGCTAAAGGAAGGAAGTTCGTCTTTTCGTTTGTCTCGCAGGTTAGTTTCCTTTTCTCTCTTTTCTCCATTTGTATCGCCCCTTTAAAAAAGTTGATTCCCTGGCTGACTTCTTCTTTGCCTCAGAATGATGTTAAATATCCTCCATTTGATGTCCGAAAGAGAATCAGATAGCAGCGAGGAGGATTCAGGTGTGCGGTGTGTTCAATCATAGTCTTCGTCACCAGCTGTCCGCATCTTCATTTGTTTGTGTGTGAGTGTATTTGAGATTCATTTGTTCGTTGTGTGAGGTGAACCATTTTGTACAAACGTTTTTTTTTCGCCCCTTTCTGGCAAAGTATGGGGACAGACAGCCACGGACTCATTCAATCAAATGGTATGAGAGGGACTAGCCACAATCAACCTCAGTTTATTATAAAGAACAACAGGGTGTTTTAGATATATAACTAACATTTCCTACCTACATTTAACTAACAGGTAAGATGTAAGGTGTAGATACAAAGGCCAATAAAAATCAATCATGATTGATTCAAAACGATCCTCCTTTTAGGTTTTCACTTTTTTGCCTCTTTGTTTGTTTTTTGTGAAGTCGTTGAACGAACTCCTCTTTCTTAGATTTCTCGTTTAGAAAGAAAGAACAAAAAGGAGAGAAGCTGAGGGGCTCTTCAACGAAACCAACCACAACAGGATGGATCCTCTTTCTGTTGTGGCTAAGGATATAGCACTTGTTAAGGATAAGGTAAACACTCTTGGCAATCAACTTCAGATCAAGGATGCTCAGATACAGTACCTCCTTGATCAAGCAAAGCAGAAGGACTGCCTCATCAACCTATACACAGACCTGTTCTCATTCCTGTTCTCAGATCTTGCAAAGACAACCACTACAAGAAAGGAAGGAGAGGAGGGTGCAGGGGTGAACCTTCAGAATGGAACTGGAGACAGGGCCACCTGCTTTCTTATCAGTGAAGTTGAGGCCCTCAGGAGGGGGCTCCAAGAAGAGCAAAGCAAGCGAGAGGCTGTAGAAATGCAGGTACAGAGGCTCTGCGAGAAGATGATGGTGGCCAGCAGAGTTCAGGATGATACAGAGAATGATAACGGATGGAGGAAATCAACATTGAGACCTACTTCTCCTTCAACATCATCCGTCAAGGGGCTGGATGCTTTGTATAAAAGAGGAGAACTATGGGCAGGATCCATCCTTGAGTCGAGCAACAGCCAAGTCCTAAAGAAGAGGGTATGCTGCTAATCTCTTTGGGTATCTGAGAAGAAAGAGGGAGGGAATTGTACTCGTGACACACACACACACACACACACACACACACACAAGAGAGAGAGAGAGAGAGAGAGAGAGAGAGAGCAGAGAGCAGAGAAAGGGATGGTTAGTCTCTCCAAGAGGTAATGAGTTTTGCTTTCTCAGGAGAAGAGAAAACGAAAGTCCAATTTCTGCGGAGCGCTTCTCAATAAGACAAACGCAGAGTCCGCCCAAACTGCAGATATTTTGGAAGAAGAGGAAAAACCAGAAAAGCTTGAATGTACAAGATCTCCTTACGTGTTCCTTTCATCTTTTTGGCCTCTTCTTCCTCTATCTCTTTCAGATTTTGCATTTTAAGCTCAATTGACATGTGGTTGTATGTTTCAAGCGGGGGAACGATCATTACCAAAGAACATATCAGCAGAAAACATGGAGGTGACAAGACGTGCGCCGCTGGGGCCTATCCATAGGTTGGTGCACTCAAGCGGAACACTTCCTGATGTCAAACAGCTTCTCCTAGATGATCCTTCGAAGGTAATGCACTCCATTCCTTCGAAGGCTTATGATACAGAGTGGAAGATAAGTTGGAGAAAGAGAACAGATGTTAACATTTCCAAAAGGCCAACGCCAAGGATGAAAACAGTCAGACCCCTTTGCACGTTGCATGCAGTCAACCGCAGCCACCTATAGACATAATTGTGCATCTCGTAAACTCAGGAGCTGATGTCAACATTGCAGATGCAAACGGATGGACGCCTCTTCACTGTGAGTACAAAAGACTGGAACAAGCAAGATAATTTAGCTGAGCTTTGTGTCATCTTCTATACAGGTGCCTGCAGATTTGCTACTGGGAACGGTGAGGTTGTCAAAGTCTTGGGTTTCTTTCCCCTCCATCTTATTGTTCTCTTCAACTTTCTTGTCATCACAGACTTCTAATGTTGGGTATTATTTAGTGAAACATGGGGCCAATGTCACAGCTGCAAATGCAGATGGTACCTTACCCTTGCATTACTTTGCAAGGTAATGCAATCCAAGCTTGATTGATATTGCTTAAGCCAAATTTACACCAGAAGTGCAGCGCTAACAAAAATTTCCACACAGACAACAAATTACGCCTCAACAGGTTCCTTCATATCGGTAAGGACTTTCTGTCTTCCAAGTACAATTTTTTATTTGTATTACAACATCTTGATTAATTAACATACGCAGAGAGGCATTACAGTGCTTATTGCAGCATGGAGCAGACATAAACCACAAAAACAAGTAAAAACTGTTCATAACGTTTAGCTGAAAACAAAAAATCCAAACCCTTTGGTCCCACTAACATCTCGAATCGCTTTTAAGGTATGGAGAAACAGTGATACACAATGTAATACTGCAAGGGTCTTCCAGCTCAGCATCTGTGTTTTTAGAAGAAAAAGGAGTTAACCTAAATGCAAAGAATATGTAAGTAGCTACCTCTTTGTTACAATGAAGTTTCTCATCAGCTGATCGAGAGGCATATTAACAGGCAAGGTGAAGGAGTTCTATTTTATGCCATAATGGCTCAAAAGAAAGATCTTGTAGATAAATTGCTTAATGGTGAGTCTTTTAGGACGCCAATATTATTATAGTAATTGGACTGAAATAGAATCTGTGTGCGTTTTGATGTTTAAGAATTTGACATGGACCCAAGGAGCCCCAACAATCAAGGTCAAACTCCGCTTCAACTTGCAGCTTCTATGGGCCAGCAGGGCAGAGACTTTCATAATCTTATTAAAGGTATGAAAAGGGTTAGGAATATATCACGAATATAATCCAAGTCTTAACACGTATTCCTTACCACCGTTATGTGCAGCAAAGATAGTGTCGCTTGAAATGCAGGGAATGCCACCAGAGAAGAAGAGGGAATATAGGCGTAACCTAACCATAGAGGAGCTTATCAATTCTGAGAAAGAGTATCTGCAAGATCTCAATGTCCTTGTTAGGGTATTTATATCTTTTTAACACTTTGCAGCTTTTTGAAATTGCTAAAGGATAATTTATGACCAAGAAGCCTCTGACATGAATAATCTTCTGTTTTAGGTCTTTATGGAGCCCATAAGGAAGAAATCTGGGCTAGGTGAAACTGGAGAGGACGGCATGCTCACAAAGCTTGAGCTGAATGCCATCTTCGGAAATGCAGAACGAATTCAAGCCGTATATGTTCCCACATTATTAAGGAGAAACCAAGAAATAGCACTCAGCCACATATATAATTCCACAAACTTACAGGGCTTTTTGTTTTTGTCATTTGATGATGATTTCTTCACAGGTGAGCCAGGCATTCTATGATGATTTGTCAAAAAGTTACGAAGAGTCCTCAAAAGCAGGAAAACCAATTCTCATCGGTCAGATATTTCTACAGCACGTAAGTATATCAGTCATCATACATCGTAGATGTTATCTTCTGTTTACTTATCGACATGAGCCTATGCAGATAGAAGAATTAGCAGAATATGAAGACATTTGTATCAATCAACAAAGATCTATTGATGCCCTCAATGTGGCATTGTGCTCTGAGGCTCTCGAGATTGGGAAGAAGTCATCTAAGAAAAGAGAAAAAACCGAATTTGCCACATTCTGTGAGGTGAGCACAAAAATGTTTTTTTTAATGCTTTGAGCTCAAATATGGCTTCTTATCATGTTTTGGCTTGTTTATGGTTTACAGGATATAAAACAGAAGAACAGAGACTGCAGGAAATTAGATATCTCTGGTTTTTTAATTAAACCCTTCCAGCGAATTACAAAATACCCACTGCTACTTAAGGTATCCATTTTGCCTTTGATCATTTTGTTAGAATCTCAGTGCCCAATGTTTACCACCCCCTCACCTCTGTAACAGGAACTTATAAACTACACAGATGAAAAGCACCCTGACTTTGCTTCCCTAAACGAAGCCAGGTTCACCTTGATCACAGTTCCTGTTTTATGAACCTAAGGGCTAAACGATTTCTTTTGAATCGAAAAAACTTGTTAGGGATCAAATCAATGCCATCATTGATTCTGCAAACCAGAAGAAGAGACGGGAGGATAACATGCAAAAAGTGTCTTCAATTCTTTCTCAAATTGTTTATACGGACTTGAGCGTACGAAACTTATTTAAGCACAAGACTTGTGCTGTTTTTGTCACTCTCTTGCTTTTTCTAATATCATTATTACTCCTTTACTCTAACAGCAGGTCATACCATTTGACCAACAAAGTGAGGCGGTGTTCATACGAGACAGACTAGTGTATGCTTCTTCCAACAAAGAGAAGTTCTTCAAGTGCCAGTTATTTCTCTTCACAGACTCTGTGCTATTAACTCAGCCTCTGAAGAAAGATAAAAGAGGAGAGGAGAGGAAACTACTGTTTATCTGTCGAATTCCCTTGCATAATGCCCTTCTGAATGACATCAAGGATGGCAGTGTAGAAAATGGTTAGCTTTACTTTTCTTTCCTTCTATTTCCATTACCATTACCATTACCATTTCTATTTCTATTTCTATTTCTATTTTAAGGGATTAACTCTTCTTCTTCTTCTTCTTCTTTCTCAACAGGTAAATCTCTCAAATACGCTTTCAGTGTATCTCATCAAGAGGACAAGGCTCGCGTGGTTGTTTATGTTGATAATGAATTTGATAAAAATCTGCTCATGCAAGCCATAAGCAAAGCTATGAACGAAGCTTCAGGTAACAATGAATTGATTCTCTCTCTCTCTCTCTCTCTCTCTCTCTCTGCTCTCTGCCTAGAGCCCACGGTCACTGCGACAAAAGAGGCTTATATAGCTAACGATACATCTCTTTCTTCCAACACACACACACACACACACACACACACACACACACACACGGCTCTGTTCTCTCTGCTCTCTCGTGTGTGTGCGTGCGAGAGAGAGAGAGAGCAGAGAGAGAGCAGAGGGCTTCTTTACCTCAATTTCTAACACTGGCTACATGTGATTAACTTTTTTTGGATATTGTGTCTACCTTGTGTGTGTGTGTAAACAGAGGCAACAACAGGTGCGCCACCAGATAAGAATAGTCTGACGGCGGTTGGATCATCGGTGGCTGCAGTGCCTTTGGCAAGGCGCTTGAACAGTGATCCCTCTATTCCCAAGTTCACAGCCACCGGACGCAGAAAGAGCACGACCACCATCGTCTCGCGAGTTGTGGATCACATCACGGGAGGGGAAAGCAACACCATGATACTCAGGGTATATATATATATATATCTGTTTAATGTTTTATATGTGTATGTGTGTTAACATTGTCTTAATTATATGTCCTAAGTTCACGGACACCCCTACCCCTGCGAATTTAAGCTGTATAGGGGTGTCCTAGGACGTAGATTTGTGATTTATATATATATATATATATATATATAACATTTGGATGTGACAACTCATTATTTTTATAATCATCACATGCATATCTCTATATGCACCATAGGGCAAGCGAAGTGGCAAATGAAACTGTTAACAGCACACCACAGCATTCCAGGCCTGGGGGGACCTTTAACCTAAACTCGGTTAACACAAACAATAAATACAAAGAAAGTTCATTGTTTATTTATTTTATTATTCGAATGCAAAAAAATAATTAAATTAAATTAAAACATTGGCCTATTTCCATGAAAAGCGATTGGCCATTAGATTTTATCTTTTTTGAGATTTTATTATTGGAGGAAATTTAAATGGTAATTTAAATTTTCAATTCTTTTTTGATTTTAATTGGTGGAAAATAATCTAACAAAAATGCCAATCGGCCCGATTGTTTATTATGTCGACATGTCGACAATTTTAGAGCAAAACCCCGATCATCCCAAAGAGAGGGAATTGTCTTGCGTTCCTCCTTTCCTGACGCCCCCCCCCCCAGCAAAGGCAAAAGTCTTCTTCGCTTCTTCTTCTTTGTCTCTAAAGTGACTTGACTCTGATCCAGCTAGCAACAACATATCTTTCTTTGAATTGTCTGTTTGACGCTTCACCCCTCAAATCTCTCTCTCTCGGGGGGCCACACTTGAGACGACTTGCCCCCTTGGCTGTGGTGATAACAGACACAGGCAGTTATTTTTTTCTCTCTCTCTGCTGATTCTTGCCCTCTAGAAGGTTCGTACGTTCGGTAGAATGCCCCCCCCCCATCAAAATGACGGTTACGAATAATTTAATAATATTGTGCCACGCGCAGATGTGGATCCCCTTTGTGATAGTGGGCCTTGTGGTGGTTGTACTTGCGCTGTTAGTGTATAACCACTATGCCTCCTTCACCATGCATCCCTGGTGGGTTCCACTCGCGGTGCTCATTGGATTCTTCTTTTCGTTTTCGGTCATCTTCTTAATTCCTATTGACGTCTCTTCGGTACTAGATCTTCACATGCCACAGTTGAGAGTCTGATTTTTGCATGAAGCACATCCTCTGCTTCTCCTCTCTGCTCTCCTGATGCCAATGTCGTGACTAACAATATATCACTCTCTCCCCACAGAATTTGTACAACAAGTGCATGGAGTCTTCAGTCACCACTTATTGTACGAAGCCGGTGACCTACATCGACAACGACACTATGCTTGTTATATGGAGAGTTGTGTACTGGACTACCTATATCATGTGCTGGTACGGAAGCACTTGCCAGTAATATCTTATTACACAAATCTGATTTGGTTTGATGGTGTACAGGACGTGTTATCCTCTGCTTCAGTCTTATGCGATGGCAGGAGGCTTCAGCGTGTTGGAGCGATGGAAGGCATCCATAATTGACAATCTTATTTTTTATGGCACTGCTGGTGGTATCTTGCTCATTCTTCTTGTGATCATAGCTGCCAAGAACGAGCTTGATGGGTACGCACGGAATATAAGTGGAATGTTGTGTTTGTTTTAAAGTCTTTGCTTATGCTGATATGTATCCGCAGGCGTGGTATGATGGGTATAGCTATCGTTGCAGCAAACGCGTGGGGTCTGATGATGGTCATCTTATTTATGGGTTATAGTTTTGTGGAGATACCCAGGAAAATATGGTATAAGGTATAGAAGATTCCTCTCATAACGTTTTAACAATTGCTTTAAGTGGTTGTTGAAATAAACGAACACAAACACTATACAGGCCAACAGGCAGCAGATGATGAAATACTATCAATTTAAAGCAGTGGAATATCACGATAACTATATGGAATCACACGAGAATTTGGTGAAAATATTGAAGGTATTGACTCGTTCCAAATGATGAAGCATCAAGCCTTCTGATTAAGCAGTACCACATTAAGTATTTATTAATCTTGTTTTACAGACTGTCAAGAAAATGGAAGAACAAATTCCAGAAACAGATCCCTGGTACCCTTATATATCATACATTATCAGCAAGGTAACTCAATGCTTGCAAGCCCAGCTATTCAGTTGCCGTAGCTCTTCAAAATTTGACCCACAATATTATTCTCTTGTTTCTTAGTGTCCTCCCGAGTATCAAGACATTGCATATGGGGATACTGATATGGAGCTGACGTATAGCAACCTGGTCAAACTGAGCGCCAAAGTCAAGAAGACCGTTCATGTTGCCAGGCGAGACAAATGCTTGTATCGTGAACAGCTTAACAGAGCCTTCGAGCTGGAAGATATAATTGAGGCACAGCATAATTCAAATTCCGGCTAGTAATTACTTCCCTTTCAATTCTTGTGTTTCAGTTACAAGAGTAATGATTCTATTTTTCTTGTGAAATAGCACAATAGATTGGAGCTTCAAGAAGCCAAGAACAGGCCGTTTTGCAGGCACTATCAATTTCCTTGGTAAGTTGAATAATATTGGTACTAAATAATATGCAAGAGACCTGATCCAAATCTTAATTTCAAAAGAGTGGCTGTGGAAGGTTTGGTTGGAGCCATATGCTTTACGTCTGGGGTCTTTCGTTTGTGTGGTAACAACTAAAACTGCTATTGTAATTTCATTCTTGCGGTCTCTAATTAAGCTTCTCAAATTTAATGTCTCTCTTAGTTTATGACTTTAACTCTACTGTGGTCAGAAATCACCATTTTTTCACGCACAGTGCCAGATCCCAACACCGCTCCTAAAGAAACTGCCTCTGGCACAGATCTCTCTATATGGTCTATTCTTATACATGCGCCTGGCCTTTATGACTGGGCACGCCAGGTAAATAAGCCTTTATATGTAATTTCGTGCGGTGCAACCTATTGACTTTATTTCCCCTGTTGCCTGTCCTTTTGTTGCATTCTATTCTGCATGGATCAAGCTCTTTATTTTTATGTCTATGTCTTATTTGGCAATGTGTGTCTACTGGAGCCTGTTTCGTTTCCGGTTCTTTAATTTCTATCACTTGATTCCTCACCAACAGACAGATCCTGGCAGTTTGATGTTTTGCGCATTGTAAGAACTCCTATTTCGCTGGTCAGTGTTATCACTATTCACACTTATCTAATGGCATCCCGTTACTTTCAGGTATTTGGGTCGTTTGATTCCTCCTCTGGCGCACAACTATCTTAACATGATACATAATCCAGACACTGCTTTTTGGAAGGTAATATGCAAATTCTCTTTTTGCTGAGATTTTTAGAATTGTCCAACTAAATCTTTGTTTATTCCTAATTACCAAAAGTTGATGGGCAACATGTCTGTGGTGCCATTTCTGGGAGGCTCATTCACCGTCTACATCCCCGTGCTTTTGGCCGTGGTAGTTTTGTTCACTTTGTTCAACCTTTTTACACGTATCGCCTCTTTGTTCAGAATCAAACGATTCCAATTCTCTGAAAATTGGAATGAGGCTCAAGTGGATGAAGGCGGGGAGCTCCTTAGGAGAGGTAAATTTGAAGCGACCAAGGTTTGCTTTCAAGCAGTTTTTTTGACACACTTTTGTATTTCAACCTACAGAGCGCGCCAAGAGGGAACGCAATGTTGCTAAGAAAACATTTGAGAAAGCATCAGAGAATAATTTCCCCTCTTTAAGCCAAGTTCCACGAAGCCCAAGAAACAGGTCTTCTCGCCGGGATAGAGACCCAGCTGCGACTAAGGTAAGTTTTGCTTTCATCCTATGCATTCTTTCATTCTTCAATGTGTGCTAACTCGCCGGTTTCTCTGAACACAATGCGTGAATGATGGGGACAAGCAGAAGCTTTTAGATAACATGGATATGGAGGAGGGTGAAACCCAAGGTGGCAGTGGTAGCAGCCTAGGCAGCAGCAGTGGCAGCAACAGTGGCAGCAACAGTAGTAGCAGCAGTTTTGGCTTTCCTTCATTGTCGCGCATGTTTGGGTCACGTCGAGACGTCGATACGCCGCCTGCACTGGATGAGTATGTAAATGATATTGAGCGCTTAGCCACACGGGTCGGCAAGAAGAGGCAGAACCTATCAGCATTATCGGTAAGATGTCTTTCTTCATCCTTTAATTATGTGGTTGTGAGTTTTGCCTTTGGACCCATCAAAATTTTGCTCCAAAGAAGAACTCTTTGAAATTATGCAGATCTCGAATCATGAGAAACATATAAGATAACAACGGAAGAGAAAATGTTATCATAGTTACCTCTGTATTTTGTTTTTTGTTATTGGAGCGAGTATTTCTACTTTCTCTCTGAAACAAATGACACAAGCATGTAATTTGCCATTGAGAGAAAGGAGACAGAAAAATAGAGTTGGCATTCAAATTTCCATCCTAAATATTAATACTGCCTCTTAAGCTCAAAGAAGAAGAAATGAGATCCGAATAATTTTTACTTTTTAACAAAGTATTAATCAGAACGCCCCCCCTCTCTCTTCTCTTCTCTTTTCTCTAGTGATGTGACTAGCCACATGTATCCAGCGCGCGAGCAGGAATCAATCAATTATCTATTTGTGCCAACGATCCTGTTCAGTTCTGCTTGCTGGCGTCACACACAACCTCTCATCTCTTTCATCTTTCTCTCTCTCACATTCCTCCATTTTACTTTTCTTTCTCTCTTCTTTCTTTGTTCTCATCTCTCTTCTTTTTTAAAAAATTCTCTTCTGTCATGGCATCTTTGATGGATGGACTGTATCTATGTATCTATGTACAAAGGGAGAGGCAATGAGGAATGGCCAAAAGCACACCCACTACGGTTCTACTATGGGATCATGACGACTATGGACGGGAAACAACTAAAGAAGCAAAAATTTTGTCCTCTCTCTCTCTCAAATGTTAAGGGCCACACACTATTTATTATTAAGAAATTTTGGTTTTTGAGTGATGTTATTCATTATTTTAATAATAATAATAAAAATAAAAACAATAATAAAGATAATAAAGACAAACTTTGGAAAGATGACTGATAGTTAACTTTTTTTTTTATTCTTATTACACACACCAACTCAGCAGCTTCCTTGCTGCTTTCTTTTCAAACAAGATTATGATGATGATGACAAGGCAAGCTAAGATGCTGTTGGTCTAACTAACCATTGAACGTCAATGACTTGTTGTTATTTTGTTGTTGTTGTTGTTGGGGCAAGAGGAAAGGCTTTCAAAAATCGAAGCTGAGCTGTTCGCGCATCTTTGTGGGCGACACCTCGACAGCCTTCGTGTCGGCCTCGGCCAGGCTCTTGTATTTGGCAAAGACTGAAGCTGAAACGGGCGAAGGCGACAAACTGCACAACAAAAAAAAGTGTGCGTTGCCGATTGTGAGAAGAGAGAGAGAGAGCAGAGAATGGTCAGTTAAGTGCTGTAACAGAATTTCTGTTCTCTCCACTCTCTCCACTAATCATCACCATACTCAGGCGTATATGGTTTTCAACAACAAACAACGCGACAGTAACAAAAGTGTTTCGATCTCTTTGGGGAACTTACACGTCGGGGGTAAAGAGTTCCAGCAGTCGCTTGATTTGCTTAGGAGTGAGAAGGGGGCATATCTGCTTCATAGCTGCACTCTCTTCCATTACATTTTTGTCCATCACCAGCACGTTAGCGGCTTGTGCTACTACATCCAACTGATTCCTGTAAAAAGAACACGTAAAACCATTAGCAATCCTGTCTTGTTTTCCTTTATTTTCCCACTTACACATACTTAATATCTGGTTGGCCCAAAGTCTTGCTAATCCACTGTTCCAATTGTGATAACTCTAATTTTATCTGGAATCCGTTTGAGCATGTGCAGAGCTTCTTTGTATTGAGCAGTGCATTGAGCAGTGTGTAGTTGATGAAGTAGAATGCCTGCATGAAGAATTGTTTTTTGACAGATTCAAAGACGTGATTCTCTGTAAACACAGTCAAATATCCATCAAGAATTGGCAGGACAGTATCACTTGTTGAGTGCAAGGTGCATTTACTGAGAATAAAATGTCATCAGTATAAGAAGATTTCAATGATTGAAAAAAAGAGGAGAAGAAAATGAGAATGGGCAAACATACTTTCCAGTGCTTATGGTAGAAGGCTGATCTAAGACTGCAGTATTAAGTACCAATGACAAGTCCTAGATGGTGAAGATGATAAGATACCTGGGATTCCATCCCCAGCAGCAAAAAATCAAGGTGAGGAGAATTACTGAATAGAGTTTGTTGAGCAGCCTATCAAATGCGGTGGAAGTGGCCAGCTGCAAGCGAGTAGCAAACTCTGATATGAGGCTTCTCTTGTTAGCAGCTTTGCTCAGATAGTTAAATCCAAATTCTGTCCTAATAGCTCGTAAGAGGTGGATACTGACAGAAAGCCAATAGCCTATCATAATTTTATCTGTTCTCTGTTGTGAACGTGGAGAGAAGAATAAAGATTGGATAAGAGTATCAACAGCTTAAATAAGTGCACACTAGGGAGGGCTTCACATACCTCTGCGCTCGATTCGATGGCATCAACAATGAGAGCTACAAACTCAGGTCTTTCCCTTCCTGCTTCAAATACTTGCCACCCTGATATAGCCTTTATAATGGCACTTGCTCCCACAGGCATAGAGCGTTCAACGCTCATTTCCTTATAGCCGTATATCTCACTTATAACAAACTTCAGCACTTCAATTTCTCTCTTTAAAGACACAACATCTTCTTTTCCTGTTTGTGTTGGTTGGGAACTGGACTGAGATCTCTTTCTTTGATTGGCCTTCGCTGTATTATCTTCATCTATGGAGTGCCCATCCCTTCGTGCTTCATTGCTGTTCAGGTACCAAATAACAGAGATGCACAATCAACAAACAGGATTTACGGTACAGACAGAGGGTTGAAAGAGGAAGGAGACAGACCTTTGTTTGTAAGCTGATTCTGGGACTTGTCTTTGTTCTAGCTCATCTCTTAGTCTCACAATCTCGCTTTTAAGATCTTCTTTTTCTGTTTTCAAGTGTGTCAGAGTTTCATTAGCTCTCCTATATTCTGTCAGTTCCTGCTTTAGCTTTGTTATCTCTTCTTCTTGGGATTTAATAACATCAGATTCTCGTTTTCCTGATTTAAAGGCTGCCAGTTGTTGCCTTAGTACCTCTATCTCTGATTTTGCAGCACTCACAAGAGTTTCAGGGTCTTGTTTGTCATTCTTTGTTGATCCCATTTCTGCTTTTTCTTTCTTCATCTTCTTTATCTTGGTTTTGAGTTTTTCAATCTGTTCCTCGCGTGCCCTTATCGCTTTCCCTCTCTCATAACATTCTTGTTCCAGCATTTCAATCTTCTTCTTAGAGCTCTCATTACCGCCTACAATAGAGATACACCACAATAACACTATATGAGATTTCATTGTCACAAGAGACTAGAAAACAGTTAACAGTCCCACCTGCTGTCTGGCTCGCACTGCCCTCTTCATCTTCAGGGAAATCATCTACTTCCTCATCCTATGTAATACAATAAGTGATTAGGAATCGAACACTAGGTCCAGAATTTTAAGGCTTGGTATGACATTGAGATGAGCCAGCATATACATACACTTCCAGAAAAGTCTGACATACTCTCAGTGAGGCCATCAGGATCGGTTTCAGCCTCAAATGTGCCCGTATCCAAATCAATTGTTCGTGATGAGCCACTCTCTTTGTCCAGTCTTATGCAAAAGGAAGGAGGAAGAGAGAAGATAAGTTGGAAAGATATAAGGCGTAGGGTGAGGATTACTGCATACTTTCTCTTAAGAATTTTATCATTATACTTTAACCATTGTGTCTTGATCGTCAGCTGGAGTGACAGAAATGTATGATTAATACTTGTTATGTATCAAAGAGCAACGGGCAACGGATACTATTTGTGGTAATTACCACAAAGGTTGCTGTCTCTTTTGTCTTTTTGAATTTCAAAGGGATATTGATGGGATCAGAGTCATCGCCATTAGCATAGTCTGAGAGGTTGACCTTTGCTGCAGAAAGAGTTTTAGACTGCTTGCGTTTTCCTATCACGTCCTGTCAATACACACAGAGAGAGAGCAGAGCAGAGCAGAGCACGAAGGAATATTGAGAGTGGGATTGGGAATCGAGTAACAAAGACAATAAGGAACGAATAAATTTCAATCAGTCGAAACAATCTCCTCTTTGCATTTCTTTGGGGGGGCTTGCCTCTTTGAGATTAAATGAGATGCCTCTGGGATCAAACTCTTCAGTATCCTTATCTCTGGTTATGGAACAGATGAAAACAATTTTTTCCTCCCAGGTAGCCAAATTATCCCGCACAAGGGCTCTCTTGGTGAGCCCTGAATTCTTTCTCGAGCCCCTCCTCCATAGGAGGAACAAAGTGCTTCCATTAAGCTTCTCTGGAAGCTTGGCTATCTTCTTGACCGTAATCTCAAATTTGATCTTTATCTTGTCCTTAGGCATTGTAACTCGTTCTGGTTCTTTGTTTGTATGTGTGCAAGATCTCTTTCAACTCCAAAGCTGGTTGGTGTAACAATACAATACAAAACTCAACAACAAATCTAATAATAATAATAATTGATTTGTGTTTTATGTTGGTGTTTTGTGTTGTTTGGCAAACAAAAACAAAATTTTTGTTCCCCCCTCTTCCTCTTCCTCCATTCCTCTTCCTCCATTCCTCTTCCTCTTCCTCCATTCCTCTTCCT
>CDFI01106919.1:803-31376 GCA_000826405.1 Acanthamoeba divionensis | reverse complement strand
GAGAGAGAGAGAGAGAGAGAGAGAGAGAGAGAGAAGATTCCTTGTCTTGCTATCGTGGTGCATATGCTCTGCAGGTCAATGGTTTTGGCTAACCATACATCTTCTTCTTCTTCTTTCGCACAACCAACAGGTTTGAGACATCAGCAAAGACCGGTTTTAACGTTGAGACCCTCTTCCAGACAATATCTGAGGACTTTGTCCACGTGAACAGAGAGAGCAGTTCATCATCAGGAAGCACAGACAACCCCATTCCAGGCCACAATTCCACAACCTCGGACTCACCATGCAACTGCTGAAAAAAAAAGGCACATCATTTGCCATTCCATCATTTGCCATTCCATCACACACACACCACTTGACTCAAAGAAACATATATTTTTAAAAAATCATCTTATTTATTTTATTTATCACCTTTTGCTGACTTACCACAATGTATGAACATCAACTTTTTGCTTTTAATGGTGGTTCGATTTCATCCATTCATTCGCTTGTATTGCATTCATGTGGGATGTTGCTTGTTCAACAAGAAAGAATTGAGATTTTGAGTTTTAATCGTTTCAACACAAAAAGATCACAGTACATTTATCAAATGATTGCTATTGAAATAGTGAGACATTTAGATCTTCTTTCTTTAAACTAAACTAAACTAAACAGCCTGTGCTGATCAGCTTGTTGTAATAATATATTTACACCTGGATGTTTTTTTCCTTTTTTGTTTGTTTTATCTTTTTTTGGTATTTATCTCCCGCCAATCAAAAATCAGAGATATTTATTTTGAGCCAATTCTAAGAAAAATGTAAAATATTTAAAGCGAAGCTTTGCCTCTGTCAAACAACAGTCTTGACGAGTGTAAAGTGTTGCAAGGAGGAGAATATGAACAAGTTGGCTTATTCTCAATTGCGACGTGGTCCAGGAACAACTAGCAAACCACTGAGTAGCCTCTGGCGTGCAGCTGCTGGCCCTGCAGACTTTGTTTTCCTGTCCTCCACGTGGAGGAGGCAAACACAAAGCAGCTTCTACCAACATCATAGGCTGCTGACTACTGCGAGTGCTCATCAACTGCCCTCTCAATTGAAGGAATTCAAGGATATGCCACAGCCTAAAGGCAGTTTGCCTCTGTTGGGGGCCACCTTGCAGATGTTGCATATTGATACCACTCATGAACTTCTTGAAGTTTGGTCCAAAGAGGCTGTTGACTACTTGAGGGTAAGTTATTCTATGCCAAAACAAACAAACAACAGACAAACGTATTTCTCTTTCTCAGATAAAGGCAGGGCCAATGCATGCAGTTCTTGTTCACAGACCAGAAGACGTGCAGTATGTCTTTCAGGCAAAGTTCCCCAATGAAACATAAACCATTTCGCCCCCTTTTCTCTTTTAACTCCTTTGTGGGGTGGGGCTTTCATACAACAGAGCAAGAATTTCATTGACCGACCCTTTGTGGCTGTCATTCATCACTTCAGAACACAGTTTGGCATTGACATGGGCACAGCTTTCAGGTAAGATCAATCGTCCCACAGCCCTCAACATGAGAATAAGCAAGAAATGTGAAGTCGTGCTAGTACAAGCTTTGTGTGATCACAAAGAATCCGATAACTTAGCCTAATTCCCAATGCAGTAATGGTGAGTACTGGGAGAAGCATAGAAGGTTTGGCAATAAGAACCTCTTGTCGCCTGCTATTGTCCAAACGTTTATCCAAGCGATAAACAAGAATTCAGGTAGGTGCTTTGTTGTTGTTGTGTAAGAGAGAATAGAGAGAATAGAGAGAGCAGAGAGAGCAGAGAGAGAGCAGAGAGAGCAGAGAGCAGAGAGAGAGAGCAGAGAGAATGGAGAGGAGAGGAACTTGATATGACTTTATTAGAAAGGCTTGTGGAAAAGTGGGCCAACAAAGGAAACGGAGCAATTGTTGGGGTCAATAAAGACCTTAATTCCTTTGCTCTGGATAGTATCCTTCACCAACTTTAAATGCTTCCTTACATGTATTGGATAATTCCCTTGACAAAGTTGCAAGCTATTGGTGAAATAGCATTTGGAGAGCAATTACAAGCACTGGAAGAGAAGCAAACTCCTGTGGCTGAGGCGTTGAAAACTTTGTTAGTACTCACACAAGAGTTATTGTTTGTGCCCTTCCCTTACTATAAGTATATCAAAACACCAGTGGTCAGACAGATAGAACAAGTAAGCTGCCTTCTTTCATCTAACTTCTCTTTACAAATGCTCAGAGCTATCTTATTGCAACTGAAAAATAGGCCATGCGTGTATTTAAAGACGCTGGAATGAGTATCGTCACTCAAAGGAGACAAAAAATCAAAGAAGGTGTCAAAGAGAACAATTATGTTACTTTGCTTCTATCCTCCACTGACGAGGTTACGGGCAAGCCACTTACAGAGAATGAAATCTTAGGTTCGTTTATCAGCTTGTATTGTCACTCAACTGAAGATTCAGCAAACACACCTTAATCATTAAATTCTTCTTCAGGCGATGTATTCGATGTGCTAGGGGCAGGTGCCATTCCTCCCAAATCTCACTAGTCATTCTCTGCTTACTTGTATATTGAAGATCACTAACATTTTTTTCACTTCCTGTGTGTTATAACTAATCTCTGAAAGGCCAGGAAACAGTATGTTCTTCCTGTAAACCATATTAATCATGCTAGCTCAGTTCTTCTCAAGTGATGTTTTCTTCCTTCCTTTTTCAGACAGCAAATCTGCTTGTCTGGTCTTTGCACTTGCTATCGACGCACCAAGAGATTCAAAACAGATTAGCTGCAGAGGTAGTTCCCTTTCCTTGGTGGGATACATTCACATTTACTTCAATATAATTCCATTTGTCCCATTGCAGGTGTGTCATAATATAAGATCTAGTGGTGGGCAATTGGATTATGACCTCGTTATGGGCAAACAAATGCCTTTCTTAAACAATGTCATCAAAGTAAATCGGTTCATCCTTTCCCCTTCATGAGACACTCATTTTCTATATTTCCAAGTTCTCATCTCTCTATGTATGTTTAAAAGGAAGTGCTAAGGCTTTATCCTCCCGCCAGTCTCTTCACCAGGCAATCTACAGATCACGAAACACTAGGAGCATATCACCTCCCCCCTGGGGTACAACATATCCAAATACAATACTAATCGCAAGATGTACTATGGTTTACTGACCAGCTGTAAACAGACAACTGTGCTGCTAAGCCCATGGGTAATGGGCCGCAAGGCTGAGTTATGGAAAGATCCCCTTACTTTCGACCCCGATCGGTTCAACAGCGAGCATCACCCATTTTCCTGGATACCTTTTGGAGCAGGAAGGAGAGGGTATGCAGCCGAACAGCTCCTGTAATCTAGACTATTTCTAAATCTCATCTTTCTGATGGAAACATCTACAGCTGTGTGGGTATGCGCGTGGCTATGGCAGAGTCCAAGATTGCGCTGGCCAAGCTTGTCTCTAGGTTCCACTTTCACCCAGCAGAAGGCGCAGCCATTCCAAAGCCCCTTACACGCTTTACACTTGGGCCTTCATGCGATCTGCAACTTGTTCTGCAACACAAGATATAAAGAGTAGGTCTACTTCAAATGTTATTCAGTGGCTAACTAGAGTTTTGATTTCGTTCAACGTGAATAAATAGTTCAGGGTGTTGGCCAACAATTAATAAATAAAATTTGTTGCATGCCTGTTTGGATGTCCTGTCTATCGGTCAGTAGGACAAAAGACAATGAAACATTGAAACAAAAGGAAAAATGTACAGCAGCAGCAGCAACATGTAAGGAGATATATCCCTCCCTTTCCAAAGAAGCTTATACGGTAAAGGCCACGCAGGTAGCATGATCTAGCTTACCTATTAATCACATGCACAAACGTAAGAGAGAGATTAAGTATCATGTGGAGTGGTTTCATGACAATTCATAGGAGCCTTCTTGGTGTGGAAATCTTTCTCACCTGGGAATTGTTGAAAATTGAGTGGTTGCTCTTCGTCGGGGTTCTGTTCCATGAAGGTACGTGCTGCCTTGGTCAGTTCTACGCAGTGACTCAAAAGCTTCTTTGTAACTACGAGAGGGTTTAGAGATCTGGTCTTATTGTGATGGTGACCATTGCTGGTAGGAGCTTCCTCTGCAGTTGGTCTCACACAGCCTCCGTTATTACGTGCCTGGTTAAGCTGCCAGCTTGGTGATGCATCTCCCAACAGCAGCTGCTCCATATATCTAATAGAGAACTCATTCTTTAGCTGAGTGCTCTCCTGGTGAGAAAGAGACTCCCAATCATCGAGTGGTTGAAGCTTGTCTTCCTCTTCAGCCTCTTCAAGCCTGTACTGCTGTTGGGATTTCTCTCCGTTAACATTATGCATTTGGTACGGTTGATATCCCATGATCTGAGGGTCTATGTTGTCATGGACTCCATCACTGACAACCCACACAAGATCGCCCTGCTCACACGTCACAAAGTGGCACTTGAGGTTGCGGAGGTCTGGCTGGCCTCCTTCAAGGCCCGTTGCAGGTCCTATCCTACCTCCAGGGTCTGTCAGGTCCAGCACATTCTCCCTGTTACCCACAGTCAGATCCTTAAGAGATATGAAAAGGTAAGTTAAAAGGCGACTCCCAGGAGCCAGAAAGGATCTCATTACCACTATCTTTCCGTGTCTCCTAGAGAAACAGTAAGCCTTACAGTCCCCCAGCGATACCATAATGAGACCTTTCTTCTTAATATTAGATGAGGATGATAACTCCTTGTTGTGGTCCTTGTCACTGGAAGGCTCTACGAGATCAACGAGCAGGCCAGCACAGACGGTAGTCGTCCCGCAGTCCCAGATCCTTTTGCCCACGAAGATGTTATTGTGTGCCTCAGCAACCACCTCCAGCAGCGTCCTGGCCAGATTCTGGACACTGTGCTTCTTCTCCATACGGTGAGCTGCTGCAATGCTGACGTTGAAGGCAGTAACCATCTCTACGACTTTCATTGCTCCCTTCTTGAAGATGGAATCCCCATCACTGACAGACCTTTCTCTTGTTGGTGGATTCTCATATATTCCTGCTTCCTCTCTTACAACGCTTTGAGGGTCAACCACCAGAGAATGACCCTGAAGGCTGCTTATGAAGGTCCTGCACACTGTCTTGGCTGCCTGAGCAGGGGCAAGCCCCCATCCACAGCCGTCGCACACGCAGAAGATGAGTCCATTGGAGTAAACGCCCACCTCAAAGTGATCACAGATAGGGTCCCCCTGCCTTCTCCCGTTCTCCAGCAGATTGGTCGATGAGTCTCCTTTCTCTCTGTCAGAACCATCTTCCAGTATCCTTGGATAAGTGGAGATGGAGTGTCCACACACTACAACTTCGTCCTCTTCATCCTCTCCTCCTTTTCGAAGACTCCTGTCCTCAATTTTCTCATGATACCTGATTCCTTCATCGTTTCGTGATTCTCTATTCTTGACTATGCACTTTTCTGTTTCCTGGTCATCAGGGCCATGTATCTGCAGAACCTGACTGCACAACGATGGCTCTGATCTACAAATGATGTCTCTATGAGTCACTCCATTCTCTCCGTTCCGTTTTGCAATTCTCAGGGGAGTGAAGAAAACGTCTTTGGGAATGCCCTGGATGAGGCCTTTGACCAGGTCTTGAGGCAACAGATACTTGCCATTGCAGGCACTCTTCCTGGGACTGACTGGTGCAACCTTGATCATACTCCATTTGTCATTGAAGGATTGGACTTTCCTCACTCTGTTCTTCGCGTCTGGAGAACCTGGACAAGATTTGCATGAAAAGCTCTTTGGAGGAATAAAGGAGGGAAGGGACAGGAGTGAGATCACTCCACCTGGTCTTTTTCCAGATGAGGATGGTGACGATGATGCCGATGAAGAGGAAGGTGGAAGAGGATCAGGAATCCTTGGCGCTGTGAATGCTACGTCATCGGCTTGTCGGGATGTGTTGGTCTTAATTTGAACCTCATCAGTTTCTGTTCGGGAGTTCTCTCTAACTTTTCTGGAGTATCCCCCTCTGTAATGATGGAGTAGTGGCTCCTCACCACTAGCACTCAGTTGGTTTCTTATTGGGCTGGTCTTGTCTCTGGGTCCACTGAACTGTTTGGAGTCTCTCTTACTGTTAAACCTGTCGTGGGAAAAGCCCCAAATGCAATTCATGTAACTAGTCTCTGGACAGTGATGCTGGAGTTCTTCTTCAAATTCTTCTTCTGTTCTTCTTCCCTTTCTACTTGTTCTTCTTGTTGTGTTGAGGGCTTAGTGATTAACTATAATTCTTTTGTTTTATCAATCCAAGTCTTCGAACTCCTTGACTACTGACTCTGTGCTCCTTGCACAAGACCTGTGATGGCTTTTGGTGGTGAGACCTCTGAACTAATTGAAACAACAAACTTGTCCAGCAAAGAATTGGTTCCAAAGAATGGTATAGTAACGAACTGGAGATTTGGGAGTAAATAAGAATACAGCCCCTCAATTTGAGCAGAGCTTATTTTAGAGCATCCTATAGGGTAATTAGGCTAGCCGTGGAGTTAATTAGATGGACCCTGTTTATGTCTTCAAGATGGAGACATGCAGCACTCCCCTATTCCGGTTGTCTTTGCAGCGGTCCACACAGACTCAAATACAGCAGGCAGTGGAAATGTGTACGTGGAGAAACGCAGATCAGGTACCCCAAACCTGGAGTATGGCAAAGCCAAATGGAGAGATTTGAACAGATTAGAGCAAGGGCGTGCGTCTCACAGAAGGGCCCTTAGCAACGGCTCTCCACATGCATATTATTATTATTAGTTGTGTCTTCAATTCTGGGAAAGGGCCACCAAGAGAAAGCCAAACTTACATTCCCTGAGGGAACCACTCTCAACAACAACAACAGCAAGAGCACCTCCTATACGGTGGTAAGTAGGCAACTCCCTGAGTCAGGCCGTTGCCTACTCTTCTAAGCTACCCGAGAGGAGGAAGGGAATCAGGGAAATGAATTCATTTTATTTATGTGGTGGAAGCAATATATATATATATTTGTATAGAAATAGGTTTCGTTTACACACACACGTAGTTGTTTGTATGTAGTAAATATATATATATATAAAGATATAAAAATACATATATTTGCTGTTGTTGTTGTTGTAGCACACGTGGTTTAGCTTTTCCATTTCTTGCCCCAATCTTCAGTCATCTTCATCTTCAATCCTTCATTCAAAGAGTTGCTTAGCATGCCTACTGCTGCTGCTACTACTTGTCAAGCATTTGAAGATCTTATTCATCACCATCTTTAAGATAAGATAAGATAAATACTCATTACTATTATTATTATTATTCCATTTTTATTCTTTCATGCTCTTCCATCTTCATTGAGGCCCCCCCCCCATCCATCATGGGTCCATCTTCATCATTTACTACCTTCATCCTCTTGTTTGCACTTCTTCTTCTTCTTCTCTTTCTTCTTCTTCTTCTTCTTCTTTGCCTCTTTGTTCTTCTTCTTCTTGTTGTTGTTGTTGTGCACCTGCTTTACCTTTTTGTTGTTTCTGTTGTCGTTGTTGTTGTAGTGTATGTGACTGCTGCTGCTTCACAGAATGTGATGATGATGACGACGACGACGGGGCTGCTGCTGGTCTGATGTCAAAGACCTCAAAGCGGGTGCGAGGGCTTCTGTAGGTGCGCGTCGCTGTGAGGTCTTCCTTCACATATTTGGGCCTTTTCACAACCACCCTCTTGGTGGCCACCTATTATAGAAACATACATATTATTCATATATATGGCCATATATTTATAT
This sequence comes from Acanthamoeba divionensis, assembly GCA_000826405.1. Taxonomy (NCBI): domain Eukaryota; phylum Discosea; order Longamoebia; family Acanthamoebidae; genus Acanthamoeba; species Acanthamoeba divionensis. The sequence goes on along the minus strand of CDFI01106919.1, from coordinate 23,642 downwards.
ATCTGTGTGTATGTTGTTAATCCTTTCCTTTAAAACATATATATCAAAAGGGAAGGATTTCAAAACAAAACAAAACAAAACAAAATGATGATGATGATGATGACGATGATGTGATGCAGGTACCTGCTTGGCTGTTTCGAGGAGAAGAGGTGCGTCTGCGTCGTCTCCGACGAGGTCCCTGGCCAGCTGCATGCCTTGCTTGGTCAGCGCCTTGTGTTTCTTCTTTGGATGCGGATACATAGGGTCTATGTACTATTATTGCATACATGTACGTGAAAGAGAAATATTTTTTAAAAATAGAAACCACAAAGGTCAGATGAAGTTTTAACTTTGTTTAATGCACACATAATATATATTTTTTAAAAAAGTTTGTGCAGACTTACCACAACGTCTGGCCTTTGGTCGGGCGAAAGAGAAAGAAGATAATCACGAGCATCAGACTTGACCAACAGAACCCTTTCCATTATTGTCTTGAGCTCTCCCTCTTCCTGCAGAGAAAGAGAGAAAGAAAGAAGGAAAGGTTAATTTTTTAGTTGAAGGACAAAAACTAAACAGAGTGGAGAGAGAGTTCTGAGTTGAGTTTTTTCACAACAGATGAGAGCCACCGTACGTGCTGGGCTCTTTGTATGCCGTCTCTAAGCAAGGCATGGACAACAGGGTTGCGCTCGCATATAGTCACATGGCAACCCAGATAGGCCATTACGAATGCATCCTTTCCCAAACCTAAGCAGCAAAAACAAAGCGAAAGAGAAGCAGTTAAAGAAGAAGAAGAAGATACGATGAATGCTTGGAGAAAGACGGGAGGTAGTACCTCCAGTGGCGTCCAAGACATGGAGCTTTTCTAAAGGAGAGAGTCGGTTAGCACCAACGGCCTTGGACATGGGAGACTGGCGGTCTTGCCCAAATAATTGTCGGTGAGCCAGAGGGCCCTTGGCAAAATCAACATACACAGGGCTGCGCCTCCTCTTAGAACTGAGCCCATCTCTAATAACCACAGTTCCCACACATAATGGACAATAAGATTGCTAATTATGCCACATTTATGAACTTCTTGGCTAGAAGAGAGAATGGAATCCACCTTTGAGTCACTTGTATACGATCGTGGCCTACTTCAATTAAAAAGTCCCAATGGGCAAGCTGGTGTGGTTCTTCATAACAAGCAGTCAATCCCAGCTCTTCAGATAGCCGTGAAGCTCGCTCCTTGATGTTAGCTTTTATTTCTTCCAAAATCTGTGCGAGAAAGAGATATGTAGTTAGGCTTGGGATCAGAGAGAGCAGAGAAAAAGGATGTGTGGTGCTGGTGTGAGAGGGCTACGTGCTACCTCTTTGGTGACAATAGGTGGAGCATTCTTTACATATTTCAATAGAACTGGGAACATGGACACTTGATCTGTCTCATATTTGCTTCGTGCCTCATCACGATTACTCTCAATGTTACGTTCCTGTGCACAAGAAAGCAGGATGGTCAGGAGCCGTACCCTGAAAGGCCTCATAGGGCGAACAGATGCTAAGTTGCAATCCTCTTTCTCTTGGGTGCCTTTTGTTGGGGAATTTGGGGTGGGGGGCTTGCCTCAGCGTTCTCTGTTTTCTCCTCATCATCGTCATCACTTTCACTCCCACTGGGCACGAACTGACAGGGGCGTTGCTTAATTCTTGGGAAGAGACAACATACGGCGACATTGTGAGAGGGCTTCATGGGCTCTCGTTTTTTAACATTATCAAAAAGAGTTCGTCGGGGGGCACTGAAGAGAAACCCCCAAGATGGCCGCGTTGGGATCAAACCACTTTGGCCCGTCCATGCGTTGAAGCCAGTTGCAGATGAAAGGCAATATCGATTGAATGCAGGGGCAGCAGTAGAAGTAGTTTGGCGTTGGGCGGAAAGAGATGAAAAGAGATTTTTGGGATGAATCAATGAAGCAGCTGCAGGACGACATGTGAACACAAATCTCTGGCTTGATTGTTGTTGTTGCTGAAGAGAAGAGCATTCAGTGGAAAGGAGGTTCAGTCTGAAGGCCCATGGCTGCCTTTGTGCCATTTAGAGCAATTAATTGTGTGTGTGTGCAAGAAGGGGGTATGGTTTGGTTAAGAGGGCTGTGACAATATATTTTTTCCTTTAAATAATTAAAGTGTTAACATTAAAAAAATATTTAAAAGAAATGTAACGAATCTTTTTTCTCTCAAAGACCAATTTAAATTGGTTTTGTTGTTGTTGTGAGCAACTCCGACTCCACTAGTGGAAATGAGACATGGTGTTCTTCTTGTACCTGGTCTTGGGATCAATTGTGTGCAGGCCAAAGTTGCTCACAAGGTCCTCTGGAGAACTGTTCATCATGATCTTGTAGTCCTCCATCCACGCCCTTTCCAGGTTCTTCAGAGCTGCAGCAGCCACTTGCTTGCCACCATTTGAAAACAGGCCTGTTATCAACGAACACACACACACACACACACAAGAAGAAGAAGAAGAAGAAGAAAGGACAACACCACGATTGATGAAAGATAGACATGGATTAGCCGTACAGGCATTGGTTCATGATGACCGTGGGTCTAAGAGACAGAGAGCAGAGAGAGCAGAGAGAGAGCAGAACAGAGCACAGAGCAGAGGAGAGAGAGAGAGAGAGAGAGAGAGAGAGAGAGAGAGCAGAGGAGAGAGCAGAGGAGAGAGCAGAGAGAGCAGAGAGGTTTAAGAAAGAGACCTTTGATCATCCATGTCGTGTCGAGAGCTGATAGCACAGCTCGGTTAGCTCCAGTTCCCAAAGGCCAAAATGGTTCAATCAAAGCATCTCCAACAAGTGCAGCATACAGTCTGTGTTGTGATATTGTGAGACATTATCATCAGAGTACAATCAATTCTCCCTCTCCTTAGTGGTGTGTGTGTATATATATATATTAACATATTTACTTACCTGTTGCCATCTTGATTTCCAATTATCTTAAATGGGGTTACAGACAGCTGTTTCTTTGAAAAGTCAAAAATGGCCACATCTTCTGAACCTGCATGGTTCAACGCAAAAGGGCAAGTTGCAGGGAGCTCAACGTAATCTGCCACCTATTAGAGTTTATTAACTCAAGGTTAATAAAGATGGCACAACACCATTTAGTGCAAGTCAGTACTGCTTACCTGGCGTACAAAGGTTTGCAGTGTTTTGATATCAATATTGTCTCTAGCAAGAAGTTGGGCAGTGTCAGCATGCGCCTCTTTGAAAACCTTTTTATCTAATAAGCTAACAACATAAAGTGCAATGGGAATTAATAAGCATGGTCTTGCATGCATGTAGGTTCGTTGCAATATGGCGAGAGACGAAAAAGAGGCTAACCTTTTGGTCTTTGCAGTCATAACAAAGTAATGCGTTTTACCTCTGTAATAGACCAGATTTTCCAGATCTATTCCATACTTCTGATTTAGCTCATTGAAGTACGGTTGGTTATAAATGCTCAACAATCCAAACTCTTTGAGGGAGTTCTCATGTCTTGTATTCGTATTAACAAAGTTGGCTGTAATACCAATGGCTCTGCTGCCTGGAGGGAGAGAGGGCAGAGAGAAGAATAAATTAGACTTACATTTGTCTCACCCTTACCTTTTCAAGTAATGTACCTTGCAAAATTTTTCGCTCGAACTCGAACTCTTTAGCTATGGCTGAGTTCTCACCATCAGCTCCCACAATCACATTGCATCGAAGATCATCTTCACTAAATTTGATGAATGATTCTTTTCCGTCGGTTGAAGCTACAACCTGCCACATGGCGTCTGTTGGATTGCTCCTAAAGGTAGTGTGAAAAGGTTTTCAACATTTAATGTGCAGGAAATAATTATGCAAATGCAGTGGGAAAGCACACTTATGTTTGCTGTCATCCATTTTAACATAGCTGACACCAGGCAAGTATTTGACACCTAAAAGTAACGCTATCTTCAAAAGCAAAAGTTGCAAGCTCCTGATCGCAATGTGACTTGATAAAATAATAAAAAATAAAACCACAGGAAAGAAAAGGTGAAAAAAGGGACTAGAGAGCAAGAGGGCAGTATTCCTTGGGCCAATATTCTGTGCTCGAGAGCAGAGAACAGAGAGAGCAGAAAAAGAGCAGGCATGCTTACTTGATACCACCACAGCAGAACATGGGGAAAAAGTATTTAGCACCAATGTTTTTAAGATCACGAATGGTCGAGTGCCAAATATGCAGTAAATTATTACGAGAAAACTCCGTGCGTTTCTCAAAGACAGTCGCACGAAGGCCCAAAAATGCAAACTTTGCATTAAATAAAACAGAGTTAGAAAAGGTGTTCATCAGAGGGACAAATAGAATCATACCTCAATGGCAGTCCTTAAGCCTCCAGGACCACTTCCAACAATAACGGCGCGAGGTGGATTGGACTTAAAGTTGGTTTGATACTCGACCTACAACAATAAAGCAGGACAAGTCAGGGGCATAGCATCATATACAGTTAATAGTAAAGCGCAGAAAGGAATCTGAACAAGGATCTCACCTGTCTCATCCGATGTTCCAAAAGCTTCCAGAATGTCTCTGCATTCTTCAGAGTGACTTTACTTTTGATGGAGTGGAAAATATCAAGACCTGTCTTATTGGCCTCAATACCACACACTCTCTTGAGGTCTTCAAAGGCACGCATAACATCCATCAGTCCATCTGCATTTTTGAACTCATTCCACAATGTATCTGGTGTCTCTGGTCCAGTACGCGGGATCTGTTTGAAGGGTTTAGTAGATTCATATTTAAACTCGAGCGTTGGACATAAACGCACCTTGTCTGCTGAACTTTCTGTTCTTTGAAGCTTGGTGCCTTGTGGCACTTCGTCCCTTTCTACGATTTTTTCACAAATTTTAACAATAATGTAAAGACTAAACGGTCATATGAATTGTAACAAGGGTACCTTGCGTTGTTGTAACAGTCTGTTCAATTGCCCTGAGTATCTTGGTAGTAGAAGCTCCTTGGGCAGATTCATTGCTTAAAATTTGTTGCAATACTTTCTTCAAATTAGGCTCTAGTTCCTGTTCATAGAAGAATAAGAATAAGTTGAAGTTTGCTCAATTATGGTGTGTATCAGGAATGTGATAATAACTTACCTCTTTAAGCTGGTACAATTCATCAACATCAAACTTTTCTTGCTGCTCGAGTTTCTTTAGGCCTTCTTCAATATCTTCTACGCTAATACCTAATGAATGTGCAATACATATAAATGCTTCATTCAAAGAATAAATCTATGTTCGTCTCTGGTTACCAGGGAAATCTCTTGTAAGTAACAATGCCATTTGCTTTCTTTCATTTGTGAGCAATATGTTGTAGGCTACCAGGAACTGTCTTCTATCCAAAGAACCTGTTTTAGTACTGTTCACATGGTCAAATGAGAGCTCAACAACCCTCTGAAATATTATGCCACGCGCAAACTTGTTTGCACCGATCACCTGCAGCAACACATTGCAAAGAACACAGTTTTAAGGATGATGATTCTTTGTGCCAGTAGGCATTGTTGGTTTAGTCTTTTTACCTGTTGCATGAGGCGCAAGTATTGTGCTTTGTTCAAAAGACCAGTCCCACGTGCATCCCACTTATCAAACAAATTCATTGCGGTATCAACGCCCTCCAGCCCCAACTCTTCAAGAAAGAAAATGACAATAGCCAGTAAGAAACTTAGTTGAGTGTAAAAAAAAGGAAAAAGTTGTTCAAACCTGGAAATTCTTTGCTGAACCTCATGACATTGTCATCAAATATTTTCTCCTGTATCTTAGCAACAGGCTCTGATGGAAGTGCTGCTTCTGTGGCTTTATTTTCAGTCGAAATATCGGAAATCTGGTTTTGCTCTTCACGGGGAGAAGGTTCCTTCTTGTTCTTCCATGATTCCACTGGAGTTTGCTCTCCAAAGCCACCAGAGTAGTTACCCTTGAGCTGAAATAGCTGCTTGAAGTGGGGCTGAGAGGAAAGCAATGAGAAAGCGAAAAAAACTTATGACGGAATAAACATAACATTACAATTACGTTAATGCATGTTCTTTTATACCTTACAATAAGGCTTTCCTGGATGAACAAAGGATTGCCTATGTTAGAATTAAATAGTTCTGTTCTCTCTCTCTCTCTCTCTTTCAAAAGATAGATTGAACAAGTAACAAACCCTGAAGTGAAGCGTAATTCCCAGGCTTGAGAAGATTGTTGCAGTGAGTACAGCGGAAACAGGTCTTGTGATAAGATTTGCCTTCAACAGCAATCTTTTCTGTTAAATATACCCGCTTCTTACAGCTCTCACAAATATCAATTTCAATAGTCAATCCACCAACCTAAAAAAACAAGAAAGCACTTCAGTATATTCGTAAATTGATTATGTAGAATAAGAATGCGTATGTCAATTCATATAATTGGTCCAATGCGTACAACTTTGGTCTTAATGCCAGAAGGAGCTTGGATAATACTGCCTCCCAATGGCCCACTTCGAGACGAAATAGCGCTGACTCCCTTTGATTGCCCAAGAGAAACTTTTTTCCTTTCTTCCTCTTCCTTTTTCTTTTCATTTTCTGTCTTCTGCTTTTCTATTTCCTTTTGCCGTTCCAGTTCCTTTTGTCTCTCTAATTCTTTTTGTCTCTCTACTTCTTTTTGCTTAGTTGATTCTCTTTGCCTTTCTATTTCCTTTTGCCGTTCCAGTTCCTTTTGTCTCTCTAATTCTTTTTGCTTAATTGCTTCTTTTTGCCTTTCCAGTTCTTTCTGCTTTTCTACCTCCTTTTGTCTCTCTCTTTCTTTTTGCTTAATTGCTTCTCTCTGCTTTTCTAGTTCTTTTTGCTTTTCTATTTCCTTTTGCCGTTCCAATTCTTTCTTCTTCTCTATTTCCTTCTGTTTCTCTAATTCTTTTTGCTTAATTGGTTCTTTTTGCTTTTCCAATTCTTTCTGTTTCTCTATTTCCTTTTGCTTTTCTAATTGTCTTTTCATTTCCGCATCTCTTTGTTTATCTAGAATTTTCTGTTTTTCTAATTCTTCCAGCTCTTTCTTCTTTTGTGCTTCTATCTCTTTCTTTCTCTGAAGTTCTTTTTGCTTTTCTAAAGCTTTTTCCTTTTCTCGTAATTCATATTGTTCTTTCTGTTTTCTCTCTTGCTCAAGTTTCTTTTGTTCTAGTTCTCTTTGTAGTTCAATCTTTCTAAGCCTTTCTTGTTCTAGTTTATTCTCAATTTCTTTCTGTCTCTGTATCTTTTGTCTCTCCAACTCTTGCTTCCTCTCCATCTCCCTTCTTTCAGCTTCCTCTTTCTTCGCGTCTTCTTCTCTTCTCATTTGTTTACTTTTTTCCTGTTCCAACTCTTCTGGCCGCTGTTTTATGGTTTCTTGATTTGTTGTTTTTCTTTGCCTAATCTTTTTTCTTATTGGCTTCTTTCTTCTTTCTTCTTCTTCCTCTCCATCGGCATTAAGCTCTTCATTCTCTTTCCTTTCCTGCTCATCAAAATCTTTATGTTTCTCAACTTCTTTTCTCCAGCTATTGGCATCTTGATCTATCTTCCAAGTATCTCTTCGTCCTCTTATATACTCTTCATTATCGTCTCTCATCTCCAAAGCAGGCTTCCCATATTTTTCCTCTCTCTCCATTTCTATCAGCTCTGTAAATGAGAAAGTTAAGACAATATTATAAAGCATCATACGACAAAGAAATAAATGAAAGACACCTTTTTCCCATTCAGCATGATCACTCCAATCGGAGAATTGTTCTCTAAAGAAAATAGTTTCTGCTCCGTCGATCTGCCAATCTCTATAGCTTCCTCTGATCTCTTGACCGAGCTCCTATTTGTTTGGTTTATTTTTCAGAAGCGGTCATGTCATACAATATTTAAAAGGTTAGCAAACCTCTGCTTTGCTGTTGGCTCGGATACGGTTTTCAGTTGAACAATCTTTGCCACACCACACAAATATGTTTTGTTGACAGTGCAGCACGTATGAATGGTTGCTGTTGAGCATTGTTTGGAAGAAGGGACTCTCGAAGCCTTCAATGATGTCAAGAACGAGCTGACCTGTTGGACCATGCGAAAATCTAAGGGCGAAACATATTAGCTTGTTTCCTGATGATGGCCAGCTAAATCAACCCAGTACTTACTTGTACAGTACCATGCTGTCGTAAAATTGCTGTTCAGCTTGAAGATCGTCACCACCTTCGTTTGCTGGTTTAATGGGCCCTCTATCTCCAAGATTCTGCCAGAACTCAGTATCATCCTCTTCTGTTTAACATGAAAAATGTTTTAAATATTTGCGTGCCATAGTTTTTATCATGTGCGATGCTAATGGCTGACCGTTGATAAAGGTGACAGGAGCTCCTGCCAGTTCCTCTTCAGAAAGTTGCTTTGCAATGAAACGTGCTTTGGCCCTCTCGCGTTTGTTAGATTGAGTTCCATACCAGACAAATACCTTGTTTCCTGTTCGAAAAAGTGAAACAAAGCAATTCAGACTTCTGCTTCTCATTGATTACATGCGATAGACGAAATGCGGAGTGAAACTAACCTATGTCCATGATAAAGCTGTCTCCTTCATTTAGAGATGCACGCGATGTTTCCACCTACATATATGATGATAATGTAGAAGTCTCCTTATTTACTCAAATTCCAGTGTCGGTATTGAAAGAATAGACGAGAAAAAGAGGTGAGTGCGCACATACCTTTTGCATGACGATCCTGTTCTGCCCCTTGAATCGATAGAGTTTGTTCACATGTTCTTCCTCACCGCCAAAATACCCCGTATTGAGAGCGGCCATGGGAGCAGATGGTTCAATGGCCTTCCTTGTTTCTTGCTGCGGGGGTACAACCTTTGCGTTGGGATCTATTGCATATGAGTAAGTAATAAATTGACGTCTTTGAGTTTTTAGGTGTCAAATAGTTCTTCTTGAACATACCTTTGAGCTTTTGCAAGAGAGTGCCTAGGTCCGATATCTCATAAAATTTATCTAAAAATTTGTTGTGTTCTATATCCAACACCACTAAAGTTTCTGACAGTTCCAGTAATTCCTTCGGCAATTTTGTGAGCTTGTTGTTGGGTACACTGAGCTCTTTGAGATTCTTAAGCCTCTTCACTTCATTTCCTTCAATACTTCTAAGCTTGTTGTTCCCCAAATAAAGCTTTTTCAAAGCAACAGGTAAATTTTTAGGGAAAGTGTCCAGCTTGTTATATGAGATGTCCAACCAGGTCAAGTTCTTGAGGTCACCCAACCTTGGTGTTACCACTTCCAACTGATTATTTGACAAAATCAAAGTTCTAAGAGCGACTAGCTTGCCTATGGTATCAGGCAAGGAAAAGAGCTTGTTGGAGGAGAAATTCAAGTAATGCAGTTTGTTCAACCTGGCTATTTCTTCAGGAAGAAACAGGATCTCGTTGTAGCTCACGTTCAGCTCTCGCAAGTTGTTGAGAAGAGAGATGCTTCCAGGAAGAAAGGTAAGCCTATTTCGAGACAAATTAAACCGCTCAAGCGTTCCCATCAGCTCACATAAATCTGTTTGTGCGGACGATAATATTGTCTTAGTTGAAAAAGCACCACTGTGTGTGATGGGAAGCAAAATGTGCATTGATGGAATTGACTTGCCTTCATCCAATTCCTCCACCAAGTTGAAGGACACATCGAGTTCCATCAACAAAGGCAAATGCTTAATCTTCTGTAAATCCACAAGACTCTGCAATTCGTTGCTCGCTAAGCTGAGAGCTTCTAAATAACAGAAAATAAATTGCCCTCCCTACGAAATGTAAATCGAGTTTAGAAATAAATCCCTCTCCCCTGCTCTCTGGTGTGACAGTGTGAAAATATAATTGCAATGTATGCTGTGTATTACCTCCTGGGAGGGTGGCTGGAAGTAGGGCTGCAGTTCTTGTGGGGGAGGCACCAACTGGGTGAGCCTCCTGCTGGCCAGATCTAAGTAAATACGTTGCACGTGTGGCTGCTGTTCATGCTGAGCCGCTTGTGCTGAGGGTGGCCTGCTGAATTTACGTTGGACAGTATTAATGAGTTTAAGGGATGTAAATGAGAATGCCTCTCCAGCCAACTCTGTTGTGTTCGTTTCAAGAGAGAGAGAGAGAGAGGGGGGGGGGAATGCGAGGCTTACCTGGTCTGCTGATTAGCATTTGTGATAACAGGGCCTGATCTGGGAGGCTCCTGAGAAGGATCTTCAGGGCTGGAGGGCACCTGGCCCATCTTTTATATCGAAACAAACAAACAAAAAAATGTGCAAGTGCCCTGGGCAGCAGTGTGTGTGTGTGTGTTTAGTTTCTTGGCTCACAGTCGTGTTGGAAAATTAGTATGCGGGAGAGTGCGGGAGCGCTGTGGGAATGGGAGAAAGAGGAAGGAGAGAGAGGAAGGGAGGAATGAAAGGAATGAGAGAGAGAGGAATGGGAGAAAGAGGGGAAGGAGAGAGAGAGGAAGGGAGGAATGCAAGGAATGAGAGTGAGAGAGGAGAGTGAGAGAGAGAGACGCGAGAGAGAGAGAGGAGAGTGAGAGAGGAGAGAGAGTGAGAGAGAGTGAGAGAGTGAGAGAGAGTGAGAGAGGAGAGAGAGTGAGAGAGGAGAGGAGAGAGCAGAGAGGAAGAGAGGAATGAAAGGAATGAGAGGAATGAGAGGAGAGGGAAAGGGGCGTGGATAGAAGAGAGAGCAAAGTGACAAAGGATGTGAAGTGCACCAAGTAAGTCCCCCCCAAACACGCAACGCTTCATTAAGCGATGTGAAGTGAACCAAGTAAGTCTGTCAGTTGGCTCGCGTGCTTAAGAAACACTATGTGCTAACAAACGTATACGTTGCTCTTTTTTGACAATTTCCACAAAACAGGTTTTTTTTGTACATCAGACTAAGGTATGGACGCTGGCTCTGACAAAAGATGAGAGAGAAGAGGCTTTGAGTTGCCAGTCTGATCTGATCTACTTCTGGATATATAGCTTAGCTTTCACAAGCCAGTTCATACCAGATGGAATGATATTCTCAATCTTTATTTAGGTATTTCTTTATTCTTCCAAATTAAGGCATGAAAGCAATGCTGGCTTCATTTTTCTTTCCATTTCTTCCACAACTTGTTTGCATTTGCATTTGCATTTATGGTGGCGGTAGGAGAAGAAGTAGAGGATTTGAGAAGGGAAGGCAGAACGGACAAGTCAAAGAGGTGGCGCATAGTGGGGCGGCCATGTGGGCACGACCATGGGTTATCCAGCTGTGAGAGGTGATCCACAATAGATCTCATCTGTTGCTTCTTCAGCGGCATTCCTGAGGAGACACCATCATAAGATGTACAGAATGAGAAAAACATTGATATGATGCAATTGCAGCACCTATATTGCTTAAGGGTGTCACCAACCTATCATGACAGACTTTCGGCATGCCCTAGAAGCAAACATGGCAGAGACACGAGAGAGGCGGCACATGCTGCCTGGATTCTCCTCCAGCTGGCAAACCAGCTCATGCACATCTGGTGCGCATTAGTGGACAGTGATAATTGAGAAGTGTAAGGCCAAGAAACAAGAGTGTTGAAGAGAAGAAACTCAGCAGCAGTATGGTTACCTTCTATTCCAAATTGCTTGTTTTTGGAAAAAGGAACGGATATCAGCTTGATTCTCTGTCTCATTGGTGCATTCTCGTCGATAAGAAAGTGAAATCCATTCTTTTTAAAGATATCCACATTATCCATTATGGTACTCTCCTCTGTCACTGTGAGTTCCAATTCAATGGGCCTAACAAAATGAAGATGTTAACCATAATGTGAAAGCTCTGTCTATTCTCTCTCTGCTCTGTATGCAATTTTTCCTCTTTGATGCGGTATGCTCTGCTCTTGTTACAGTACTTAAGTAAGGGCTGAGTGTTTATGGTGGTGGTCTTCTGAAGAGTCTCAAAATTATATTTTTCATCTGCAGCATGCTGGTCGATGATGAATATATCATTTTCCAACTTAGCCAAGATGAAGCCAAGGTTGAATTGTCCCAGGATCTGTATATGCATATAACAATAACATCAGCGTCATCAACATTCCACTGGAATTAAAGGATAATATCAGACCTGCATTCTCTGGAAGTCAATCTTTTTAAACTCCCTCCTCAGCTCCTCTTCTGATTCCTTAAGAGAAAGCTGCTCTGTTTCCTCTTCTTCTTGTCCTCCAGTTGTATTCATAACACCTCCAACTCCCAGACGGAATTTTGGCTTGTGGGCTTCACAACAAGTATTACATTCAGCATCATCTCTTTCTTTACTTCCTATATTGTCTTTCTGTTGCATGTTTTCCTTTTCATCTCTTTTGTCACACATTTCCTCGTGGCGTGCGGGAAAGCTTTTCTTTTGCTTAGCCACAAAACCCTCAATATTAAAAGATACCACAAGTTCTAAAAGAACAACTGTTGTTAGCTAACATGACAATAGAGATAGAGATAGTCATGCCATGGCTTGGGAGAGGAGACCTTGGTAAGTGTCTGGTGTGGAGTCGCTCGCACCAATTGAAGTACGCAACTGCTCCATCGCTGCCTCATTGCTGTCTGTAACATATATTATTTCCTCCTTCACTTTAGCACTTTCACTAATATGTACATTTGTTCTAAACTTCTTTTTCGAAGGTTCATCTTGAGAATTTTGTGAGTCTTGTTTCGAGTATACTAAAGCTCTTACAGCGTCAGGGTTGAGCTCTTCATCTCTCTTTCGTTTTGAATTGCCATTTAAGCCAACAGACCTAAATTAGAAAAGAACCAAACAATCTCAAATGAGTACTCTCTATTTCTCTTATTGTAAAGAATATGCACCTTTGTAAAATAGGACTATTGTTTGCTGACTTGTTCCCAAACATCTCTGAGATACTTCGCAGATCTATAGACCCTTCAGGCATTTCTGTCTTGACGTTACAGATCTGATCTCTGGCGCTCTTCTCATTGTCATACGCCCTGGAAATCAAGGGAGAAGTATTTGGGGAAGACAACGGGGACCGAGTTTGCGAGGTCTTATTTATTCTGCTTTTGATGTGTGCTAGCAATGACCTGCAGTAGTAAAATCATTAAAATCTATTATTTTGAATACAGTTCATACAGTTTAAAGATAGAACATACCTTGAATTAGGTGATGAGGAATTGTAAGCAAATGCAAAAGCACCATTCTTTAAATTCTTGTCATCCTGTTTGATATTTTCTTGTTCTTGCATATACTCGTCGGCTGCTTCCTCTGTTTTTTCTACCGCCGGTTCCATACCTCCAGTAGCATTTTGGTCTGTCTCTGAGTATTTCAATACAGTACTTGTCACTGCCACTTCTCTCTTTGTTGAATGGTTCTCGATGTCTTCACATTCGTACTGAACAGTAGCTGTACCTTGAACCAGAGGAGATAACGTATCTGAAAGGTCTTGGTCTTCTTGATCTATTTGGCTTGAAAATGAACTATTTAACGAATAAGTATGACCTGCAGATACGCCAAAAAAATCCTCCATGCATTCCTATTAAAAGCAAGTGAAAGGTGAGGTTTTTTGTGACGCAGCAAGGTGTGCTGGTATGGTACCTTCAGCGCGACAAGCATCTGGTCCTCGTCGTGCAAAAAAATAGTTCTCTTATCAGGAGTTACATTTACATCATAGCTATCTGCAGAATACACAATTCCAGCCAATGCATGGGTGAAACGAGGAAACGAGAAAAGGGCAGATACCAATTGAGTCACTTCACTTTGACATTCGGAGCACTGAGCAGAAATCATATATACCTGTTTTGATGTGGATGTCAAGGAAGAAGATCGGGTATTGCTGAGGGTTCGCCTGGCGATATACGTCATTGATAACTCTTGTCACACGCTGGTGGTCAATTGGTCTCCCATTCAAATATAAAAACTGCCTATCTCCACTATTGCGACCTGTGCCTCTCATCGCACGTGACACAAACCCACGAACACTGCAATTTGGTTTCACTGTTTGGTTATGTAGTCTGTTCTGAATCTCTTTCTCCTCTAGTTATTATTAACTAATCAAATGAACTTACCCAAACGATCGTTGCTGATATTTCTTTGTGGAAAATGTTATTTCAGGCCGATCAAAATTGATTAGCAGCTGCGCTAGCTTTGGCCCAAAGACGTTAATAATATTGTCCCTCATATCTTTGCTTCCACTTGTGCCTAATAATCTTTGTTGCTGACTAGACGCAAAGGAGAGATAAGTAAAGAAATGATTGAAGTAGCTAAAGTTGGTCAAGAATGTTAGGTGTTGCGGGTTTGTTCAAATCTTTTCTCTCAGGCTTGTGGGTGGATCGCAAGAGGGCTATTTACCCTTTGTCTTTTTGGTTGTAGCATGAGATACGTATGCCAGTTGTAACTGTGGCATAGGCCTGCAATTGGCTCATTAGTTTGCTGAATTCGCGCTTTATGTTTCTTTTAAACTCCTTTGACCTGCATGCAGATGGCGAGCCAGTAGACAATTAGTAATCTTCTTCTTTCTATCCCTTTGGTAATTATAACGAAGCACACCTTACTGGCAGGGTGTCGAATAGCGCTTGAAGAGTGATCGTAGTTCCAATGCTCCTAGCCTTAAGGATAAAGCTGCATGATTAGTGCAGTGCGATCAACAGCAGGTGTGAGAGTTATTTGCAAGTGTTTGTTCTGAGGATCCAACGTACTTTAGGAGTTTGATTGACCAGTTCGCCATCATGGTTGTATGTTAAAAGCATTCCAACAGTCTGTAAACAAAAGACAACAAGGAATTGTGTGTTAGCCAACCCTAATCAGAGAATAGATGAAGGGGACAAACCTGTTTTTCGGTACGAGTGTGGATGGTGAGGTTGGATAATGCACAAAGGGAATTAAGGGCCTCTCCTCTGAACCCGAAAGTGCTCACCCACAGTAGATCGTCAAAGCTACGCAGCTTTGAAGTGCAGTGCTTGCGCCCTTTACGAGAGAGGTGTATGGTTAGCCATATAAGCGGTGGCATAGTGAGTGTGGCTCTGTATGAGAGAGCAGAGGAGAGGCAGAAGGAATTGAGGGTTGAAAGAAAAAGAGAATTTTCACAACAGAACTGAGGATGTTCTTGACAAGAAAGAATACCAAGCACGCTGTAGTTGTCTGGGTCAATGCCATGCCCGTTGTCAGAAACCTCAATGGCCTTTTCTCCATAGTTCTTCAGACGGATCTCTACCAAAGTGGGAAGAAGGCACAAGAATAAGAGTTAACATGAAAAGACTTCACTGGGGGGGGGTTCGTTCAAGTGCAGGAGAAGCATTACCAACGGCTGTGGCGCCAGCATCTATGCTGTTCTCCAGCAGTTCCTTTATGGCGCCAGCAAGGTCCAATATGACCTGGCCAGAGCAAATCCTGTGCACAGAAGCCTTGTCTATGAGACGTATCTTGTTTGAGGATCCCTCCTCAACTTGGTTCATTCTCTTTGATTCAGTTCCTTGGAATTGTGAAGAAACGCAGCATAAAGCCCACACTTGGTTGGTTTTGGCGCGTAATTATGCACTGTCGACATTAACGAATTGACAATTCTAAGAATTTTTTGAATTTGTCGAATAATATTTAATAATAAATAATGTTAAGAAGATTACACTTCTCATTTAAGGAGCTTTAATGGAACAAAAAAAAGAAATAAAATACTATAATAATAATACACAGCAACAACGAAGCTGGCTGGTTGTTCTTCTGCAACTTAAGTGTTAGGAAACAGACACTCACTGGCCCAGTGCTTTCTTGACCAACTGTTGTTGCGCCTCTGTGTCCTGTTTCATCTGATCCCAAGCAACAGAGCCCCAATTTTCAGCAGCCTGCTTGGCATTAATCAGCACCAGCACTTGGTCGAAGTCTGCCGCAGCATCAGCCAAAACGCTCTTGTGCTCTTCTCCATTGCCCATTATGGCCTTCAGTCCCAAATGGTACCTTGTCAAACCCCTGTTATACAGCACGGCCGGCCAATCGTCTTCGTTGCTGACCCTGGCTGAGCCACCCCAACGGTTAATGGCTTCAGTGAACACACGATCAGCGCTGAGGTAGTCACTGTTGTGGTAATGAGCAAGCCCAAGCGAGGAATAGACCATGCGCACAGGCAGAGACACTGGACGATCGTTCACAAGCACTGAGAATGCCTCATTACCGTTCCCAGGCAGCAACGTGAGACATTTCTCAAAGTCAGCAACTGCCTTGGCAAATTCACCCTCGGCATCATACAGGGTGCCCTGCAGGTAGACCGCCACAACTGACTGAAAAGGTGCAACCAGTGTTAGTATATATATATTGAAGACAAAGAATAAGGAAGAACCAACCATTGGATCTTTAGCAAGGGCCTTTTGGGTATAGTGGAGCGCCTTGACGTTCTTGTTGCGCAGTTTGTAGCTGAGTGCAAGCAGTGTGTAGGCCTCAGGAGTCCTTTGCGTTCTTAAGCGCAAGCGCATGCGCTTGGACTCAAGACTGCGCGCCTCGTGTCCGTCGGTTTGGAGCCCCGACTTGGCTTGTTCGGCCTCCAAGTGGGCCAAGCGTTCGTTTATCTTTTTGTGTTTCATACTTGACACATGCTCTGAAACCTGTTTTGAAGTTCATTTGTTTGTTTGTTTGTTTGTTTGTTGTTGGCCAAAGGGGTTGCAACAAAAGAAACAGAAGTAAAAAAGAAGAAATCAAAGGCCACACATACCATGATAAAGGGGACGGCAGGTAGAATAAAGGCGACCACCCAAGCTGGGGCGAATCCTTGCATACACATCTTGCAAGCTTGTTTGTTTGTTGTTGCTGTGTTGGTGTGTGGGAGAGAAGGACAACTGAAGTGATGACCTTTTTGCTTTCAAGTCTCTGCTGTTATTTCAAGCTGCAGTGAAAAAATTTCTTAATTATGGGGGTCTGTGTTACTGTTTGCACATGTTGATTAATGTTAACAGTAAATAGTAATTACTGATAGCCCAATTCGTTGAGAAACATAGAGTAATTATTGAAAATGGCTACAGGTGGTGGTAAAGCAAGCTTGCCTCTTTTGTAACATGCTCAGCTGCTTGTATCTAGAAACAAAAAATGATATAATTGTTTCTAAAGTCATTAAAGAAGAATAAGAGAAATAGTTTAAAACAAGATGCTGTTATATGTAAAGGGATGTTTTTTAGGCCAGGACAATGGTAACCAGCAACAGTAGTCTATAAGAGTGTGATGGTATGTTATTTGTAGTGTAGTGATCAACAGTTGCCTTTAGGTCTAAGAAGTACCATAGTGATGGTGGCATAGTTGGCCTGATAGTCGGCAGCAGCCTCAGGGTTGGCCTATGGTCAGCATATGGTCAGCATGCAGTCAGCATACAGTTGGCATATAGTCAGTGTACACTGTAGCATCATCTTCAGTGCTTCTTCTTCTTGATTTAAATAACTGTTTTTAATTAATTGGCAATGTGTAAGGGCATGAGTTAGGGTTAGGGTTAGGGTTAGGGTTAGGGTTAATCTCAGCTTTGTTGTCTGCCCACAACAGCCACATTCGAATCAACAACACAACACACTGCCCCTCTTGAAGATTGAAGAAAAAGAAAAAGAAATAGAAGACACTTCGCTTAAGCCCTTTGTGCCAAGAAATCAAAACGCCTAAGAATTAAAGAGCTAATAATAATCATAATAATACTACTACTATGATCCATCTCTTTATCGCTGACCAAGGCGATGAGTATGAGCATATCGAAGTGCCCAAGGCCACAAAGAAGCTTGCCAGAGTGGCCCCAGTCACATGGCAGCGTCGACTCAACAATGAGCTTGTGAGGACGCCCAAACAGTTTTCTGTGGGCCTGCTGGAGGGCCTCAAGCATCTGCCCCTTGCATACAGGTATCGCAAATATGTGTGCTTTTTTGTGCGGTTATGAGTGTAATCTTTGGTGTATTATGGACGGTGTGCAGGATGTGGGGATTTATAAGGGAGGAGCGGCGTAAGGGCCATCAGCCGTTTATGGACGTGTTTGACCCTATCAAGCCTCTTGGAGCGCTCTCTGGTGTGCCCCTTGGTGCAGTATGTTCTTTCCATTTCCTCCCTTGAGCATAATGTTTATGGCAAAGTATTTCTGCTCTCTGTGTAAGAACATTTAAATACAAGTAAACTGTCTATGTGCTCTAAAAAATAGATGGGCGCAGGGAGCATCACGCGTGGATGGAGAGGAGACTTTTTAAATGTTCAGCTACTCCCAGAAGTGCGCCCAAACTATCAGCCATTGCCTGGGAATCAGTTTTCCATTCGAGTTCAGCGTCCCCAAGGCAAACTCTCCTCCCTTTCAGCAACATCACAACTCTCTTTTAGCAGCTGCATCCCAAAAATTGGGGATGACTGAGCTGAAGACCCTCTAACTCTTCTCTTTTCCTTTCAGAGGCTGCACGGGCTGTGGTGCTCAACCCACGGGATCCCCCAACGGACAGGTTGCTCTACCCTATGAACTTGTAAAACCGCTATGCTATTGTCCCTAATGTTGAGTGGCGCAGGTTGCAGGGTTGGAATTGGGGTATGGTAGGAGAAGATAGCTACTATTGTGCACTTTTTCCTCGTGCGTGGACTGTTTACAAGGAACCTGACCCTAAACTGCGTGCCACGTGCCGCCAAGTGTCACCTGTAAATACCTCTCTACCTGGCTGCGAGAGGAAGCTAACATTTGTTCCTCTTGCTGGTATATAATTTAGGTAATTGCTGGGAACTACAGAGAAAGCAGCTTTCCTGTTTCCACTTTCGTTTGGACACTGGAGAATCTTTCAAAAGATCAACACGTATAATTACCATCTCCATATTTCAAGCCTGCATTTTATGCCTGATGTCATGATCCCCTCCATTATTTACTAGGCGACAGTAAGCATTATGTTTACTTTTGAAAATGCTATGGGCACAAAGAGTGACACTTTAGGCGGCCATGTAAATAGCCCCTGGGATCGTTCTCACCCCACAGGTACCTGCCTGCTTTTACAAACTGAGTGCTTAGCCCATTCAATTTATGTGTGACATTTCCTCTTGATTCTGGGGCTTAAAGGAGGAGAAATTCGGGGTGTACGCTTAGCCCACAAGCAATGGGATGTTGTGGAGGGCACTCCAAGAGAGAGCGGGCCGCCAGTCAGTTTTGCTTTGGGAGCACGTGTTGCAAAGGGTCAGCGGCCATATATCTCTCGACGCACATGTTTCTCCACATCTTCAGATGGCAAAGACCTTTGGAATGTATGTAAATTACTCTGATTTCACTTCTGAACCTGAAGACTTCTTTTCTGGATTTTAGGATTTTGCTTCAGACGGAAGACTAGAAGAAACTCCAGCCGAGCTTATTAGTCTGCCGTCGGCTCCCAATCAAATAATTGGTACTGCCTCTCTATACTCTTGTAAGTACAATGCTGAGTACTTCTGATTATCATTTGTAGGCTCAGCATTGGCAGTAGAAGTCACATTAGGTCCCCTCGAGCATGGTCAAGTACGTACTCCCCAGCTTCTAATTGTAGTGAAATTTTGTGATCCATTAAATGCCTGCAGGTGGAGTTTTCACTAGCTTGGCACAACCCAGTGGCTCGTTTTGGCTCAGGACGGGCCTATTTCTGTAGATACACAGAATTTTATGGCACACAAGGTACACCTTCACCACAGGTAATATGCATACCTCACCGTTTTTTTATTTTAACAACCAAGCGATGTACCCTTAGGCCCGGTGGCAGAAGATTTGGTCAGTGATGCACTATTGCATTACAGCGAATGGGAAGATGCCATTGAAAAGTGGCAAAATCCAATTCTCCACGATAACCGCCTCCCCTCTTGGTACAAGGTACATATACAATTTTACAGCCTATGCAATTCTTCATTGGCTGAAACCGGACTTGCTTTGTGTTATCTGTTGTGTTGTGACAGGCTTCTTTGTTCAACGAACTGTACTTTCTCGTAGCGGGAGGCAGCTTTTGGGTACAGGTATGATTTTCGGTAAAAGAAAGATTTACATTTTTACATCTGTTTTCAATATCTAAATTATATGATGTGCAGGGAGAGACCAGCGTTCGTGGAAAACATAATGAGCTTGAGGTCATACGCTCCTCTCCCAAGCTTACAGGTATCCTCACTCCTCCCTTCATTTTGATGGCGTTTCCAACTAACAAATATTATTTATTGCTTTTCCTGTAAATGCCAGATATTAGGCGCAGCAAGGAAAGCGATAGCTATAAACATAAGGACAAGACAAAGATCCTAAAAGATGAACACCAACAAACATCAGATATACAGGAGGAACGAGAACAAGAAGATGAACAGGACGGAGGAAATGAAGACGGAAGCAAAAACAGTCCAGTTAGAGAATATTATGGGAGGTTCATGACAACAAGAAAAATAGATTCTGGAGATGACATCGGTCGGTGGTTGTACCTCGAGGGTCACGAATATAGGTTGTACAACACATATGATGTCCACTTTTACGCCTCCTTTGCACTGATTATGTTGTGGCCACTCCTCCAACTCTCTCTTCAACGCGACATTGCTAGGTAAGCACCCCTTTTCTCTCTTGAATACAAGTTGTGCATGCCAACTCAGTTGTGGGGTTACAGAGCAACAATGCAAGAGCAGAGCGAACGTGTACAGTTCCTTGCCTCAGGTGCCTCCGGGCCACGCAAGGTACGAGGGGCGGTGCCACACGATCTAGGTACGCCTGGAGAGGACCCCTGGATAGCACCCAACGCTTACAACATCCAAGACACTTGCCGTTGGAAAGGTGAGTGTCACTGCTTCTTCACATTGTAATTTTAATGAACAGCAGTCAGTGTTATATCTAATCCACAAAACACAGATTTGAACAGCAAGTTTGTGCTTCAGGTCTATCGCGACTATGTAGCTACACAGGACAAACGCTTCTTGTCTTCCATGTGGCCTGTCGTTAAAGAGGCGATTGCTTACTTGGGCCAATGGGATAAGGACAAAGATGGTATGATAGAAAATGAAGGTTTCCCTGACCAAACCTACGACACATGGAGGTATTCTCTGGCCTTCCTCTTTCTTTCTCTGCTCTCTGTCCTCACACAGCACACCATAACGTATGTATTGGTACTTGGCAGTGCAGAGGGAGTGAGCGCCTACAGTGGGGGACTTTGGGTAGCGTGCCTGAAAGCCGCAAGCAAAATTGCTGAATCCCTCGATATACCTGAAGATGCATCTTCCTACGAAGCCCTTTATTACAAGGCAGCCACCCGCTACAACCAAGCCCTTTGGAATAGTAAGGTATAGTATGCATTTTATGTCCATCTTTACCAAAACAGCAACAAGAGTTAATGTCATTGGGGTTCCTGTTGGGATTAGGGCGGCTACTACAATTATGACACATCACGCAACTCCCATCGTGACAGCATCATGGCGGACCAGGTTAGTGCATTTTTCTTTCTCTTACAACATTATCATCGATCTCAAGACCAATTGTGGGTGTTGATTGTCCTGCAGCTGGCCGGCCAGTGGTATGCGCGTGCTTGCGGTCTAGGGGCCATCCTGCCACAGGAGAACATCACCACTGCCTTAAAGACAGTATATCGGTTCAATGTCCTCAAGGTACTCATAGTCCTCTTTTTGCATCCTTTTCGTTCCCAAGCATTCCAAACTGATCAAATGATGCAAAGACGAATGAGGGCAGAATGGGTGCAGTCAACGGCATGCGACCTGATGGCCGAGTTGACCGCACAACCATACAATCCATGGAGGTACACACATGCGCCCTTCCTTCCACCCATAGGCTTGATGATCAAACATTTAAAAAAAAAATTTGCTCTGTGGTGGGGCCATTTATTTTACAGGTATGGACTGGCACAACTTTTGCCCTCGCGGCGTGCATGCTCGCTGAAGGCATGCCCGAGGAAGCCTTCCACACAGCCAAAGGTCTCTGCCGCTCCATATACGGAGACTTGGGCTATTGGTTTCAGACCCCCGAGGTAACTTCCTCTCTCTCTCTCTCTCTCTTTGTGTTGTGAAAAAGCATTTTTTCGAGTGACTCAGTCGTTAGTTACTGATCTCTCGGATCAATGCAGGCCTGGGATTTGAATGGTAATTTCAGAGCAATTGGTTACATGAGGCCTCTAGCAATTTGGGCCATACAGTGGGCCTGGAACCAACAATGTCAGCTGCAGAATGCCTCACCATCAGATTGCAGCAGCAGCAGCAGCAGCAGTGACAGTGACAGTGATAACAGCAGTGGCAGCGGCAGTGATGATGATGACGACGACAGCAACCACGACGACGACAAACAGTAGTGAGATGAATAGAGGGGACGCCTGTGTCCTGTCAAATCTGTGTACAGCAAGCCTGGGATCCCCCCCCCCAATACCCTCATTAAACATACACACAAGATATATATTGAGCACAGAGCCGCGGGAGCACATTAGTCTGAAGAGTACACCTGAGTTGTGTATGCGTTAACTCTTATACTATTATTATTCCATTTGTATTAATGTACATTAGGTGACGACGAACAGAAGGAAGGAAGGAAGGAAGGAAGGTGACTACACGTAAGAGTGCTCACTCTATAGGGTGCGATAGAGCTTCTCGTGTTTCTGAGGTCGTGCCTCGTTCCTCTTATCAATTCTCAGCGCTCGCTCGAAGGCCGACAGATCTGCGTTACACACACACACACGTACGTACGTACATCACACACGCATACACGTACACAGCTTAGAGAAATCGCACAACAATCTTACAGGAGCAGAGAAGAGAGGAAAGAAGAAGAAGAAGAGGGCAGAAGGGGCGTCCATGTGTACTTCTGTCCATCCTGGCCTGCTTGGAGTTGGACTCCACAGGCTTGTCCAGCGACGGAATCAACGACTCGTGTTCCTCCCTTTTGTTTGGATTCAGTTGGTGGTTAGTGAGTGTGTGTGTGTGTGTGTGTGGGTTCACTCAACAACACTGCAGTGTTGTTGACCAGTGTGGTCTCTGCTCTCTCTCTCTCTCTCTCTCTCTCTCTCTCTCT
>CDFI01106918.1:0-10263 GCA_000826405.1 Acanthamoeba divionensis | reverse complement strand
CTTGCTTGCTTGCTGAGTGACGTGTTGGCCTCAGCCCCTTTAGTCTCCTCCTCTGCTGCTGCTGCTGCTCTCTCTCTCTCTCTTTCTCTCTTTTTGATCATTTCTCTGGTTTGTGCCTCAATCTCTTTGCCTCCCACTCCAATCTCTCTTTGGTGGTTTCAGCAGCCATCAATAGTTGGCCACGGAGAGACCTCGTGATCACACACTGTGCTTTTTTTTTTGTTAAATCGTCACCCCTTTGTTCTTGTTCAGCTGAATTGTGAAAGAAAGAAAGAAAGAAAGAAAGAGAAAGAAGAGAAAGAGAAACAGAACAAACAAATGAAGTGTAAAAATAAAAACTCAAACACAAGTTGGTGTTGTTAGAAATGACTTTTGCTTTTTGTGTCAAAGCCATAACCCCCCCCCCAAAACAAAAACAAACAGAGATGAAGAAGAGATCACGAGGGAAGAAGAAAGATGATGGTATGGTATGCACACTTTGCCAGTACCAGTGAAGATCCTCTGTTTGGTTTGATCTCTCTTGAATTAACCAGAAGTTGTTTGTTCCTTTTCAGATGCTTATCAGCCAACAGATGCCTCGATTTTGGCTACACCCCCACCCACCAGGCGCAGATCTTCAGGCAATCGCTCCCCCCCCCCAATCGAATGGACTGAAGTAATCACTCAATTATTATCATTCAAGCTTCAACTCAACTTCTCTTGGGTGGATGGGCTTTCTTATATTGTGCACAGGGAGGGCGGTGGTGCAGTCCCAGAAAATGAAGGATCGCGACATAGATTCAATCAGAGACAAACAGTTAGGTGAGCGCCTGGAGGCCCTGGATAAGGACAACTTTGGCCTTTCTGATGAAGAGGGCGCAGTTGTAGAAGACCAAAAAGAAGGTACTTAAAGAGCCATCCCTCTGTCTGCTCTCACTATGCCAACGCATATGGCTGACCATACATCTCTCTCTCTCTCTCTCTCAACCAACCATTCTCAATCTATGTATCATTTTGTTGTGTACACTCCACAGAGGGACCTTTTGCCAAGAAGAAAGCCAAGGTGAGAAGGAAATCTCTGCGCAGGAGCAAACGTTACAACTTTGATCGTGTGATTGACGAAGCGAACTACTGCAGTAGTGCCTCAACTCATGCACCCAATTACCTTACCATCGCCGCTGGGCCCTCTCAATTCCCTGCAAGACATTTTTGCAGTGTATGTGGGTATCCTTTTATTCTTGCTTTTTTTTTTTACTAGTATGCTCTCACTGAGCTCTTTTGATCCCTCTTGCACTCTCAGGAATTTCTCTCTGTTCCTTGCTTTTGCTTTCCATTCCATTCCATTCCATTTTGCTTTATGTTCTCCTTAAAAGACAAAAAGATATTTTTCTAACTATGTCTGTGCCAAGTGTGGAATGCGCTTTTGTTGCACCAAGTGCAAAGACATCCATGAGGAGAACAGATGTCTCAAGTGGACAGCCTAACTGTTGTTCACTGTGGTGCTTGAAGAGTTTTGTTCCAAACAACAACAATGGTCTCTCTCTCTCTCCTCTCTCTCTGAGTTGTACAGTAACAGTGGTGTTTGTTGAAAAGGCACTTTTACTGGCCATACCTTCATTCCTTCCTCCATCCCTCTTGAGCTCTTCCTCTTCCTCTCCTCTTCCTCTTGCGCTCTTCCTCTTCCTCTTGCGCTTCCTCTTCCTCTTCCTCTTCCTCTTGAGCTCGTCCTCTTCCTCTTCCTCTTGCGCTTCCTCTTCCTCTTCCTCTTGAGCTCTTCCTCTTCCTCTCCTTTCCTCTCCCTTTGATTCCTTCCCTCTCTCTCTCTCTCTCCCTTCATCCCTTTTCCCTTGTGGCGATAGCAATCCTCTTCTGACAATTACGAACACAAATAAGAGAAGAAAAGAGAAATACTTCTTTGCATTGCATGTCAAAACTGTAATAACATATATATATATATTATCCATGGGAAGAGTTCAAGATGCACAACAACGCCCCTCGGACGGAGAGGAAGAGGAAGAGATATACTACAGTCTGCCACTACCAAATGAAGAAGCTGAGGTTGTTGGGTCCCCATACCTTGTCTATAAACGAAGATGGTAGGCTTGCCCGTGCTCCATTCCTGCACAGATCAGCAGAAAAGCAAGAGAACACAACATGCTCACGGGTTTTATGTGTGTGTGTGTTTGGGGGGGGGGTAGGTTGATGTTGCTGCTGTTCTGTAGCCTGAGCTTTACCAATGCTGCAACGTGGATCACATTTGCGCCGATAGCGACCATCACGGGCCACTTCTATTCTGTTCCCCTCTTTTGGGTCAACTCCCTCTCTACGGTTTGGCCCTCTCCCACGATCCCCTCCGCTGAGAACACCACTATGTGTCAGTTTTTTTCCCTGTTGAGTGAGGCATTTAGCAGATAATGACTGGCCTCTAGGCGAGAGAGATGAATGGTTGGCCACACAAATTTGTTTTGTGGGATTGTGGGGGCTCTATTGAGCATAGACGGAGTTGAGGGCATGGAGGGCAATGGATGAAGCATAGAGCGCTTGTTGTTTGTTGTTTGTCCCTTGATTTCTGTGTAATTCTCTAACAACAAACACAACAGATATTTATGTTGGTGTATATCCCTGGAATATTCCTGGGAGCCTGGGTGCTGGACCACAAGGGACTCAGAGCTGGCGTAAGCTTACCTATTTGTGTGAAGGAGAGCACAGAGATTCACTATAGTGAATGAATGAACTATTAATTCTGATTTCTCCTTTCTCCAGGTGCTTTGGGGTGGGGCTCTGAATGCACTTGGAGCGGTCGTGCGCGCTGGAGGAATGACCAAGGAGCTCTTTCCTCTTTGCTTCCTTGGTCAGACCATACTTTCAATCGCACAGGTAATTCCAAGACCTTTCCTCTCATCTCATTTCTTGCTGTTTCAATTATCTAAATCTGTTTGTGTGATAGCTATTCATACTCGAAACGCCTCCTAAACTGTCAGGTTTGCAAACAAGCTTGATGTTATAATTTTCCCACCCTTTATTCTTGAACCCATGGATTCATCCACCCCTGACTTGTGTTTGTGTTTGCTATATAGCCAACTGGTTTGCAGCAAAAGAAAGAGCAACAACGAGTTCAATAGGTAAATTACTCTTTATTCCACCATTCAGTTATAACAAATAGGTTTTCTGCTCTTTCTTCTATTTACATTCAAGTCTTTACATGAAGGATTGTTGTTCAATCAGTTGGGTGTTGCTGCTGGGTTCATCAGTTCGCCATTAATAGCAACAGATGAAGACAAAATTCCTCTTTTGCTGTGGATTAATGCAGGCTTCTGTGTTGTAGTTTGGTAAGACCTCAAGATATAACATCTGTGTGTTTTTTTATTGATATAATTGGGGAATTCAAGTGTGTTGTTATTTGTATTATTCAGAGGCACCCCACCAACTCCACCATCTGCTTCTACTGATGCTAGAGATAAGAAAGCGCACAATGACAGCATCAGTGCACTGCATAGCTATGTGAATGAAGAGATATCAGCGAGCGATCATGAAAAAAGCCTCCTCCTAGCTAACTTCCCCCATGGTAGCATAAATGGTAAATAAACAACAATAATATCCAAAAAAGCATTAAAAGATCATGTATAACTGACTCTGTATTCTCTGAAGACACAAGTGGCCCAGTGGAAAAGTCATGGCGCCTAAGCATATCTAACCTATTCGCCCAAAAGGGCTATCTCTTGGAATTAAAGACCTGCCTTACTGACTTCAACTTCATTGTAAGCGTAAAATGTGTTTCTTTTCAATTGTTAAAAAAAAAAAGAAAAGAGAGAGAGAGAGAGAGAGAGAGCAGAGGAAGAGGGTGAGATTCAGTGAACTGACCCAATCATACGGCCAGGTGCTGATGGCGTCATTTGGAGTGGGCACTGGTGCTTTCTATGCTGTCTCTACCCTTTTGGACCAGCTCCTCCCTGATATGTCAGAGGTAATCTCATATCTTCACGCCTCTCCTGCAATGTTGTATTCTCTCTGATGAATCCAACAAAAATGAATAGAGGGAGGTCGGAATCTTGGGCTGTGTTATGGTGCTCGTTGGAGTACCTGGGGCCTTTCTCGCAGGTCTATGTGCTGATCTCACTCATCAGGTAATGAATGTCACTTTGCCATGCTCATTTCCTTGCTTCTTAACCTCAACACATTGCTTCTTCAATGTATCTTGTACTGCAGTACAAGACTTTGACTAAGGTGTGCTTTATGGGGATGCTATTATCATTCATTTGGTTCTTTGCAGAAATAATTGTGCAACCTACCTTTGTGATGATGGCTCTTAGCGGCAGCGTGATGGTATCTCCAACAAGTAGCTCTTTTCTACAGTGTTTTTTAAGTAATCAAATCTCTTCCTCTTTCTTAAGGGCTTTTTTGCCACAACAATTCTACCTCTTTGTCTTGAACTTGGTGTGGAATGCACTTACCCCATACAAGAAGGTATAGTCTCATTTATTCCTTTCTCTCCGCTTGTGCGTTACATAAGTTTCCCCTCTTGTTTATCAACACAGGCACAACTTCTGGCCTGCAGCTCATGATGGCCCAGGTAATGGCCCCACAACCCAATCCCAGGAAGCATTTATTACCAATTCAGCCTAATCATACTTTACTTCAAAAACCTTAACCAGATATTTGGAGTTCTATTCATAGTGGTAATGGGCGCAATAGACGGTCAGTTGCTTGTCCCCTACCCTAAACTCTTTTCTGTGCTCCCTGCTCCCTGCTTGTCCCCATCTCTCTGCCCTCTCTGCCCTCTCTGCTCTCATGTGTTCTGTGCTTATATATATATGAGTAAGTTTGTTGACACTGGAATTGCGTGGTGACAGATAGCGTCATAGTGCATGTGGCAGGCGTAGAAGTCTCTGTGGGGCATTGGCTCTTGGTTGGGTGTGTGGCCCTGTCGTCAGTGGGCGTCCTCTTCTTCCGCGGCACCTACAAGAGGCTCCACGTTGAGCAAGCCCACCACAATCAACAACAACAGCAACAAGGTATATAAATATATAAATATATCTAATGTGCAGCAAGGGAGGAGAGGGCAACTCTTGTTATTGGCCCATCCTTCAGTTGAGAGAGAAAAGGTCTTGCTTCTTTATTGTTGGTTGATTTGAATTATTTTGTATGTTGAGTAAAACAGTCACAATAAATTTCACTGCACACATAACATTCTTTTCATCTCCATTAATTAATGATGAAGTTGTTGTTGTTGTTGTAAACGAACAAAGGACCAATTCTTGTTGCATTAGACTGTGCTAGAGCTAACTGCCAACAAAGGAAACATGGTTCAAAGCTTTGCCTCAACACGAGCTTCTCCTTCTTTTTTAATAAATAAAAGTAACAAAAAAAAAACAATCCAATTTCACATTAACATTCTTCCTTCCTCAGTTGATGGACAGGGACAGCCATGGCTTCTGGCCCATTCTAACACTTCCAAATGGCTTTCTTCAGCAGCATAGGCACATGTCCACTTGTCCCAGGGACATCCTTGCTCCCTGGCCCATTGAAGCACCTCCAAATGGCCTCCACGAGCAGCAAAAGAGCATGTCAGCTCATCCCAGGGACAGCCTTGGCTTCTGAGCCATTGCAACACTTTCAAATGGCCTCCTTCAGCAGCACTGGCACATGTATACTGATTCCAGGGACAGCCTTGGCTCCTGGCCCATTGCAACACCTCCAAATGGCCACTTTCTGCAGCATTGGCACATGTCCATTCATGCCAGGGACAACCTTGGCTTCTGAGCCATTGTAACACTTCCAAATGGCCTCCAATTGCAGCATAGGCACATGTATGCTCATCCCAGGGGCAACCCAGGCTCATGGTCCATTTTAGAACTTCCAAATGGCCTCCATAAGCAGCAGAGGCACACGTCTGCTCATCCCAGGGGCAGCCCTGGCTCATGGCCCATTTTAGCACCTCCAAATGACCTCCTTCAGCAGCATAGGTACATGTCCACTTGTCCCAGGGACAGCCTTGCCCCCTGGCCCATTGAAGCACTTCCAAATGGCCTCCATTAGCAGCAGCAGAACATGTCCTGTCATTCCATATACAGCCTTGGCTTCTGAGCCATTGCAACACCTCCAAATGGCCTCCTTCAGCAGCAAAGACACATGTCTGCTCATTCCAGGGACAACCTTGGCTTCTGAGCCATTGCAACGTCTCCAAATGGCCTCTTTTCGCAGCAAAGCCACATATGTATTCATTCCAGGGGCAGCCTTGGCTTCTGAGCCATTTCAACGTCTCCAAATGGCCTCCTTCAGCAGCAGTGCAGCATATGGTTGCCTTGTCCCAGGGGCAGCCTTGGCTTCGTGCCCATTGCAGCACTTTCAAGTGGCCTCCACGAGCTGCAATGATGGCAAAGGAGCTTCTGGCAGAAGGGTGCTTTTGCAAGAGAAGATGCCACCTTGTGCACACAAACTTGCACAGAAAAAACCATGCAGGGGGCAGCAGAGAAAAAATGTGCTCCATGAGCTCATTGGGAAGAACCTCAAAGGCATCATGATCCTCCTCCTCCCTTTCCTGTTGTCGCACCGCCATGAGCGGGGTGATCACCCCTTCCTTTTGATTCTGCTTTTTGCTGTTTTTGATCCTTCTGTTGCTGTTGTGGTCATCTGAGAACTGCAATCTCAACATGGCCCGTTGATGGTGTGGGTTGGCCAGTTCTTGACAAAGGGGGTTCTGCCCCCACTGACAACACAACCGAACGCAACGGAGTGCCAACCCCCCCCCATTCTGAACAAACCAACTCAAACACTTCATATTTCATATTGAGAAGAAGAAGGAAGGGTGTCAAGAGGAAGGAACATTCTCTATCAATGCATGCATGGACAGCTTTGGTCAGCAATCCAGGCCTCCACACACACACACACACACATGTGTGACTCAAAGCAGGGACTTCTCACCACCACCATCATTGCTGACACTTGTCAATGTCAATGTACCATCAGGTGTGAACGATATCTGTGAGATGAAGCTTCACTACTACAACTACTACAACTACTTAGATGAAAATACTTAAAAATAATAACCACTGTGTTGATGATGATGTTGATGTTAAGAAGTGAAGATGAAAGTGGTGGTGGTGGTGTTCGTTTGACACCTGTTGTCGTCGTTGGGAGGCCAGAGGTGATTTTCTTCCTTCTTCCTTCTTCTTCCTTCTTCTTGCTTGCTTGTTTGTTTGCTTGTTTGCTTGTTTGCTTGTTTTTCTTTACCAGTAATCACCACAAGAGCAACGACCTTCACTAAAATGGTGAAACCGGTTGGCATCCCTCACTATGATCTCTCGGCTCTCCATCAGTGAGATGAGCTTGGTGGCACTGTGGCAATCGCCACACATGCGAAGATTCTTCATGACCCTCAGTGGAGTGCCTGATGGAGTGCTGATGAGCCCAAACACGATGGCCAGCTTCTCACTGTGGCGACAAAGCTTGTGTTCCTTTTGTTCCTCGTCTAGGTCGTGCAGCACCCACTCTGTGGCAGGCTGATATCCGATTCCTTTGATCTTCTTGTTCAGCTTCTCCCAGGCTGCATGTATCTGTTGAATAGATGGATGCGACGAGTCATCCATTACAAACGTGTGCACTTTGTTGTTGATCTCGATCCAGCTCCTTCCAGGTTCCTTCTTCACCCCTCGGGCATTCATCAGCTGGCGTACCCTCTTTTGGTTCTCCCATTGTCCAGAGGCAGCATAAATATTGGCCAGCATGACATACAAGCTTGCATTGTTTGGTTGCAAGGTAAGTGCCCGTTCTGCTGCCCGTTCTGCTCGCTCTACGTCATTCCCTCCACGGCATGCACCAAGTAAGGTCATCCATGTTACCACGTCTGGCTCAACTGGCATAGTGGAAATCAACTGCTCTGCCTCATCCAGTCTACCAGCACGTCCAAGAAGGTCAACCATACAGTTGAAGTGCTCCACTGTTGGATTAATCTTGTGCTGCTTGCTCATGCTGGCAAAGAAGCTTAGACCTTCTTCCACAAGTCCGGCATGGCTGCATGCATTGAAAAGATTGGTGAACGTAATTGCATCTGGCTTTTCACTCTCCTGCTGCATCCGCTCAAATAGCTCCAGAGCTTGCTTTCCTTGCCCGTGATCCCCACAGACCCCAAGCATAATGTTCCACGTTGTAAGATCGACGTCCCTCTGACTCAGCTGATCAAACACTCTTCTTGCATCTTGAAGGCTTCCACACTCTCCATACATCTTGATTATATTATTCCACACTATAATGTTTGGCTCAATCCCACCCTGAACAATGGCTCTATGGATTTTTTCCCCTTGCTCTAGTGCGTTTATATCTGCGCATGCACTGAGAGCACAAGTAAATGTTATGGCATCGGGCTGCACTCCCTCATCTTTCATCTTTTCGAATAAATCCAATGCTTCTTTGCCATGGCCATGTTGAACATAGGCCGCCATCATTGCATTCCACGATACGACGTCCTTCTGACTCAGTTGGTCAAACACTCTTTTTGCATCCTGAAGGCATCCACACTTACTATACATTGACAGCAAAGAGGTTGATAGCATGATGTCTTGCTCAATTTCACCCCGTATAATAGCCTTATGGATTTGCTTGCCTCGTTCTAGTGATTTCGTGTTTGCACATGCTTTTAGAACTCTGATAAAAGTGTTGACATTTGGTTTCGCACCGTGCTGCTGCATCTGTTCGAACAACCTCAAAACTTCTTCATCGTGGCCTTGTTGAGCAGAAGCTCCCATTAATGCATTCCACAATATCACATCATGATAAACAAGCTCATTGAACAACTTGTTAGCGTCTTGAAGGCTGCCACTCTTGCCATACATGTTAATCAAAGCGCTCCGCAACATGGCATCTGTATCTATTTTGAGGTGCGTGATTGCTGCATGGATTTGTTTACCTTGCTCGAGAGCCGTTGTGTCTGTACATGCACTGAGAGCACAAATAAATGTTATGGCATCGGGCTGCACTCCCTCATCTTTCATCTTTTCGAATAAATCCAATGCTTCTTTGTTATGGCCATGTTGGGCATACGCTGCTATCATTGTATTCCACGATACGACATCCCTCTGCCTCAGCTGATCAAACACTCTTCTTGCATCTTGAAGGCTTCCACACTCTCCATACATCTTGATTATATTATTCCACACTATAATGTTTGGCTCAATCCCACTCTGAACAATGGCTCTATGGATTTTTTCCCCTTGCTCTAGTGCATTTGTATCTGCGCATGCACCGAGAATATTGATAAAAGTGACAGCATCGGGCTGCACTCCCTCATCTTTCATCTTTTCGAATAAATCCAATGCTTCTTTGTTATGGCCATGTTGAACATAAGCTCCTATCATTGCATTCCACGATACGACGTCCTTTTGGCTCAGTTGGTCAAACAATCTTCTTGCATCTTGAAGGCTACCACACTTGCCGAACATGTTGATCAGAGCATTCCACAATATTGTTTCGGGCTTAGTTCCCCAGTTGCGTGTTAACATATGGCTGTAGACTTCTTTCCCTTGGGCTAGTGCGCCTTCATTTGCACAGCCTTTCAGCAGAGTGATATATGTATAAGAAGTTGGCTGCATATGGCGTTGATCCATAATAGCCAATATAGAAAGAGCGTCTTTGAGCAGACCAGCTTTGATAAACGCTTGCATCAGCTGGTCACAGCTGCGATCATCCACTTCAAGCATGTTGGCAGTGATCTTGGCAACAAGCTTTCTTGTTGTTTCCACATGGCCTGTTGCTGCGCAGGCTTGACACAAAAGATTGAAGCATAGCTTGTCCAGAGCAATTCCAAAGTTATCCATCTGGTCCAAAAGGGGCAACGCTCGCTGAGGCTCGTATAAGCGACACATATTGAGCAGAGCACGAAATACTGAGATACTGGCACTGCCAAGCACTCCTTTTGGGGAGGAAGAAGCTTTGAGGGAAGCGTCCAGGAGATCATTGTAGATATGGAAGGCACGGTCCAAATTGTTGCTCGCTCGTGGCTGAATGTTCGCCAATGCTGCAATCAGGCTGGAAGCCCCAGCCGGGTCTGGGTTCTTCTTGAAAGCAGCGAGGGCCTCCTCCAACTTACCACTCCGACACAATCTAACCACCTGGCCACCAGCCCCATAGAACGCATTAGCATTTTTGGGATCTAGGCCTTGCTTTTCTTCCCGTTGTTTTGTTGCCAGTGGTTTTCTTCTTTCAATTGCTGTTGTTTTGATCCTGCGAGCGATGGTGCAAGTTCGAGCCATTGATGAGGTGACAATCGTGTAGACACAAGTGGGCGCCTGG